>JAUPFT010000020.1:45039191-45109191 GCA_036936625.1 Parnassius smintheus behrii
AAAGAGAAATCTCTTATCTTGAAGGTCCCTCCTATGCCGTACCAGTTCGGAAAAACTTGGCAGAAATTATAATAAACCTGTACGTAGCCCAGGAATAGGACGTGTAAATAGAACGTAAAAGTAAAAAAAGTAAAGTCCTGGCTGCTGGGTACATGCCTCCCCTCATTTCTGAGAGGGTTTTCGGGCAAGGAAGTGTCCGCCGCGCTGCCCCAATGCGTGTTGGCGGACATCACATGTCTTCGAAATATTTTTTTCTTATTCTTCAGACATGCAGGTTTCCTCACGATGTTTTCCTTCACCACTGAGCACGTGGTAACTTAAAATTGTAATTAACAATTTCATTGGTGCCGACGGGGATCGAACCTGGGTTACTCGCATTCTGTGACATTTACAGCGATTGTGAACCATCTGTGCTACCACGGCTCTTTAGAATAGAACGTATACAATATCTTCTCTGCTTAGCCTGGAGGTAGACTGGCAGAGAATGCCTTGTTGCATTAAGTCCGCCTTTTTGTACTCGGTGTGCAAATAAAGCATAAATAAATAAATAAATAAATATAAAGCATTATTTACTCGTACTTATTCATTTTTATCTGAGTAAATTGTAAGATAATTTGAATTTTTAATTTATTTATCAAGGTTTTTTTGTATAACATTTGAATTTTATGTAAATAAATAAAAGTTATTATTTTTACCTCGCAACATGCAATTTGGGCAATTGCCTGCGAATGTTGAACACATCTGTAGCTGAAACCGAACATCTCCGCTCCCAGTGGAGGAATAACTTACTTACGAACTTCCGCGAATACGAACAGCTTTGACAGATGTAAGTAATACGCAGTAACTTTTAACTTTACATGAGTTTGTAAGTGTATACTACTAAGTTTTAGAAATCGAAAATTAGAAAATGATAGTTTTAGAATATTATGTTTAGTAATTTATTTATTTTTAATACCCGACGTTTCGGGTGCTTTCCAGCACCCATGGTCACGAGGGACTGAGGTGAGTGACGTCTCGATGCCAAAGTTAACCCGGAGTACCTTCAGCTTTTTAATTATTGTCTTTGGTCAAAAAGCTGAAGGTACTCCGGGTTAACTTTGACATCGGGACGTCGGTCACATCAGTCCCCCGTGACTATCGTCACGACTGACTGAGGACTGAGGTGACCGACGTCCCTGGTGGTGCTGGAAAGCACCCGAAACGTCGGGTATTAAAAATAAAATAAACAAAACGCCATAAAACGCGATAAAATCCGTAAAAGTAGTTTCAATACTAACATCATATATATTATGTACTACATTCTAGCTATAAATAAATTTGAATAAAAAATTTGAATTAGAATATAGAACCGATTTGTGATAACGCAAAGTTTCCGCTCGTATGCCTCAGTTGATTAGTAACACATTTATACTGTACATTTACAGTATTTCAAAAATTTGTATTCACATTTTTAATTATCATAATATAAAGTACTTACACAATATATAAGATGTCGTGTAGTGGCGGTGCTAGAATACCCACTGCCCCACACCGTCCCTTGGGTGTCTAAGAGATGACAGAGGAAAACAAATCATGAGATGGACACTCCTCTCACCGCAGTCATACAACAAACATCCTTGAACAAGCCCTTCACCTAAGGCCAGTCATGTGCGATCCTCTTAGTGCACCATGGTTAACCTAGCTGCAATCGCTAATCTACCCCGTAACAACAAGGCGGGAATGATGCAAACCCTGCTAACGAGAGAGGTCCATGTCCGGCAGTAGTTTTTCACGGGCTGACGGTTTTGCCAATCTTATGGTTTATGATACTCGATTTATGTGCCTTTAGGATTAAAACAAGATAAAACAAACAGAAGATACAGTGCTACCTAATGTCGGAACTAGCTTAGATGAGATAACTTTGCGAAATTTATTGCGTTTAATTTTCATTTTCGAGAGTCAAAATATTATAAAGTGATAATTTTTTTACAAAACGTCGGGAATAAAATAAGTATAAATTAAACGCGATAAATTACGTAAAATTAGTTTTACACCTATCCCATTGTAATCCCAATACGTTCAAATAAATGTGAATAAAAAACCGGCCAAGAGCGTGTCGGGCCACGCTCAGTGTAGGGTTCCGTAGTTTCCCGTCCGTCACAATAAAGTGTTCCCACTTATGAGTTTAAAGGTGGGTATCCATTATGTTCGCGCTCCAGCAGCGCTCCGCGCTCCTGCAACTGCTCCCGGTAGTGGGTACTGTTGTTTCCATCCAAGTTCAAAATGATTTTCCTAGAAAGTCCTTATAAAGTTCTACTTTTCAGATTTTTTTCATATTTTCTAAACTTATGGTTCAAAAGTTAGAGGGGGGGGGGGGACACATTGTTTTTTACTTTTGGAGCGATTATTTCCGAAATTATTGACCTTATCAAAAAATGATTTTAGTAAACCCCTATTCATTTTTAAATACCTATCCAACAATATATCACACGTTACGGTTGAAATTAAAAAAAAATCACTTCCCACTTTACATGTAGGGAGGCTACCCTAATAAAACATTTTTTCCAATTTTTATTTTACCACTTTGTAGGCGTGAATGATACACATATTGGTACCAAATTTCAGCTTTCTAGTGCTAACGGTCACAGAGATTAAGCGAGGACGGACAGACGGAGAGACAGACATGGCGAAACTATAAGGGTTCCTAGTTGACTACGGAACCCTAAAAAAGGACTGTAAATTGCTTTTAATAAATTTGTCTTTTCATTTTCTTTGAAATCTGCACCGGCCAATATTTTTCTTCTTCTCTTAGGGTTGACTTGATCTTTGTACAAGGCTTAAAGTTCGTCCATTGTAAGCCTTATATTTGTGCTACCTAAAGAAGGTATTATTAATACACAAATAAAAAAAAAGATAAATACAATTATTTTGATATTGTATAAAATTTTGTTATATCTTGCGAACATAGAATATAAAGCAATAATTTATTTGGAAAACTCACTAGAGCGCACGCTGTTGATATACCATCTCTGTGAAGGTTGTTTTTAAATTTATCCTAAGTGAATTACACGGCAGATAAATTTAATTTGCTCCGACAACGTAATGTTCACTTATTCTACTTGTAGCTCATAAAATTTGTATTTTTAGTAGCGCATTTCGTATTTTTCTTTGTTTTCGTTGACTTCATGTCATCAGAAAAGCAACTGACAGGTTAATGAAGACGGATAGGTCGTAAACGTATGCGACCCGAGACTGTTATGGGACGAATAAAATTATCACCTGCGTACAAATAGGACTTATTGAGTAACTGCGTCTCTTTGTTAATCTACCTCTTTTTTAAGTATATAGATCGATATGATATGTAAGAAGCGAATACTTATTCTACGCTTAACATATATAGAAATATTGTTTTTTTTTAAATTAAAAAATCAAGGAATGCTGTTTACGTTACTAATATTTCCATTAGTCAATCCTGGTAAGATTCACATGCTTGTGTTAGGAGTGTTTTACGATAGTGGTCGAATGGCCGGTTCGAACTTACGGCCTTTTAATTTCACAGTCGACACCCTACGTTTTAGCTACTATCTCTTTCCCCCCGAACGGGTTCCCGCCTTGTCGTGGCGGGGGTGCTTAGTAGCCGTGGCTTGGTCACCCGCGGTGACAAAGAGGAACCCACATGGCTGGCCCGAGGTGGCCAACTCCGAGTGAGCTTAGCGAGCCCACTTTGGATGTGTGCTAGGGGGCTGCGGCGAGAGGGGTGTCCTCTCCCCCTACCGCTGCAGCCGAGGTGGAGTCGCAGAGGAAGAGGAGTGTCAGTATGGCGATGCGCCACTCGCCCTATCCTCCCCGATTCAAACGGGGCTGCACCATCGATGCGGTGGTGGTTAGGCTGCGGGGGGAGAGGAGTGTCGGTATTGCAAGGCACCGCTTTCCCTACCCTCCGCAGCCGAATCTTGCTTGGCGGTGGAGCCATAGACCAGATCCACCGCTAGGGTCGGGAAGGCTAGTGCTTCTGTGTGCTCATTTTCACTGGACCCATGGCCTTCGCGCATCGGATACGGGGGCGTCCATTGCGCGGGTGTAGATGGAGGCCGTGGAGGAAGGCGTGCCATGTATTCTAGTGCGCCTTACTTGAGAAGGAAAGGGGAAGAGTTGTCCTCTTTCGAGAAGGTGCTGCCATGGGACTACCAGCGCTGGTGGGGCCGCGGATGTGTGCGACGAAGGTGGAACACCATGGGGTTTTAGTAGGTACAAGTCCGACGTAACCCTTCCTTGGCCTCACGAGGTGGGTATGCGTAGGCATTTTCCCTTGTTAAAAAAGGCTACTATCGCTTAAACTATTTGAAAACTTATAAAAACTAAATTGGCATGTGGGTCATACTACATATTATATACGGGTTTTAAGAGTGCTTATGATTCTCGTCAGCCAGGGGAAACCGACAGAAGCTAGACAGAAAAGAAGCTCCATCACGTTAAACTGCAGTTGCCAATTCGCCTAAGCGTGGCAAGTTTGGCAAAATCCCCTTATGGTTATAATTACTTACGTGGTAAATACACGCTGCAGATGTATTATGGTTGTAGCACAAATCGTTTGGCTCGACTAGTGTATGACCATGCTCTCACAGAATACCAGCGTTAAGTAAATAGCAGCTTAATGCTGCTTTGCCCCGTTTGTTGAGTGTGGATAGCCTGCGAACTTTTTTTACTTGAAATGAGGCGTTCGATCTTAGTCCTCGGGAGTAACAACGCGTTTGCGTTTTGATTGTAAATTGCTAAATTTAGATGTGTAATGCCCACAGTATCCACTTATTACCGGGTATGCTTGTTTGTTACCCTTATTCTATAAAAAGAAGAGACAATCGATCGGCGATGGCTTTGTTTACATTCAAATTCAAATTCTTTATTTGCAACTAAATAGGTACAAAATGTTTTCTTATTGATGTTATACTGTTATGTGTTAAGAAAACCTATTTAGCTGTTTTCAACAGCATGCAAATATTCAAAAGTTTTTATAATAAAATCTATTACTAAATTTCATCTATATAAACAAACTAAAACGTAATTTTACAATCTTTATAAATAAATAAATTCATATACATAAATTAATTAATTAATGCATCGATTTTTAATTAACGATAAAACTACTTAGTCACTACAATTCAAAAACTCATTTACTGTATAAAATGCTTTATCTACTAGCCATCGTCGAAGTGACATTTTAAACTTATTACAAGGTAATTGCTTAATATGTGAGGGTATTTTGTTATATATCGTGTTACACATTGCATAGCTATTTTTTTGAAAGCGTTTACTTTTAGGAATTGTGTCAAGTTAACAGTCGCCTATTAGTCTATTGATGGGACAGACGTTTGAAATTGCGACTGGAATTGAAACTGGATTGGAACAAGTGGCATATAAGCTCGTATAATCTCCATCAAAGAGAGTGGGCCGATTACATCAGTAAACTTTAGGAACTGAAGAAGTAATACCATGTAGCAGTAGTGGTATATTTAAATAGTAAATGCGTCATTGATCTAGTTGTCGAAAACGTGGTTGCTAATTATGCTCCGCGTTCGAATTTTTTTGGTCATGGTGGATACGCTAAAAATTTGGGTAATTATAGAATATGAGTAACGTTGTGGCAGCAAAGCGGCACAAGGGGCACGCAACGTTAAATGAAAATAGCTTTTTGACGGGGAAAAATCAATACCCGAGTGCAGTACAAATGCAATTGAAAAATTTCTTGCCTACCGTTCAGCTGACTTCTTCAAGAAGGGCATCAATAAACTGTCGCAACTTTGGCAAAGATGCACCAATTGCATGAGTGATTACTTTGGTTAAAAGAAATTAAAAATATAGAAACAAAATATGTTAAGGTATTTCATTAAAATCAGCAATTTCATATGTAAAACATTGAGCTATTACGTACTACGTACTAGAGGCGACACTGCATTCAGCTACTCTGTTCCACTCAACTGCGGTGCATACACCGCACTTTAACCAGTCACTCGCTAGGCACTTGTAGGGTTGTCACGTGTTGTGTTGATTTTAAAAAAAATCTCTTGATAAAAATATGCTGTCGTGTATACTTAGATATTGCACAAATAATTCAAGACATTTCAGTAAAACCAAGGAATTACTTTTCATCGGTTAATAAGATACTTAATCAATAAAAAAGTATTATAGATTAATAATAAAACAAATTATTCCTAAGACGCCATCTCGTGTCATGAAATGTAGATTATCCTATACCTTTAAACGAGCAATTCTTGTATATATACAGTGTGTCCGGTCACGGACGCTTAGTGTTTGTACTACAAATTGTATAAGAAATGAATAGTAAGAAGAATATAGTATAATTTTAAAACATAATAATTAATAAATAAGTAAATATCGAATGATTAAAGGAATGATTGAGTCAAATATATTTTTTATCAGTCAACTTCTTATTACTTGGGCAGGTTTATATTCTAATAAATTATATCATGATTTTATCGTTTTAAAATATAAAAGGAAAAACGTACAAACACTTTAGTACTTCGATGCACCAACAATCAAATTAGCACCGTTGAAGGCAAAATTTCTATGGAATCAAGGGCTTTCTCACATACGTAAGACATAATGGCAGATTGTACTCCTCGCATGACTTACCAGGTATTCATTTAGTGATGGACCGCCCTATACTTCGCTCACCGATATGAGGCTACTAATATAGCTTTTTATCTATTATTGTAATTAGCAATTTAATTGTATTTGAAATATTCGTGCCCTCAATTGTCGATTCGAGCTATACGGCCGGCCCATACAGATTAGTATATAACTTTACTTCTATAGTTTAAAAGGTAAAGTTGTTTAGAAATATGTTTTCATTCAACATTTCCATTATCGTTGAACTACTTTAGAGTGAAGTTGGAGAATTATCACAACTCGCATATTGTTATGTATACATCATAAGACCTGGAAAACACTTATCTGGTTAACCTTTGAGTTGCCCAACGTTAACCGGGCCCGGTGTGATGTAGCTTCTGGCCAAATGTGTCCACTATTTTCCTTTATTCACAGGTCAGGTGTGGAAAACCGCCTTCGTATTCGACGGAGCAGGGAAATGAGATCTTATCTACTGGCGATATCGGAACGCACACGTAACGTGTACCGTCGTAAGTGTTATTTCTTGCGTTGACGAGGAAGTTAATAATTACAAAAAGAGTTGCTTGCTTCAAGCTTAAAGAGTACTTGCTAGTAAGAAAAAAAATATTCGTAATATTTTACGCAATACAAGATATTTTCCTTTCAAATCGCACCATTTCTAGTTATAAAAATTTTGCCAAAACAGTATTGAAAAAATAAATAAATCATATATAGAACATGCCGCTAACTTTATAAGTACGCAGTATCTTTTTATTAAATCTAAACAGATCTTCAATAAAAACTACTCTTTGATATAAAATAAAATTTTTAAAGCATAATAAAACGTAGTACCGGATAGTATGTACTAAACTAGAACTTAAGAATACTGATAAATATTTAAAGTTTGTAAAGAAAGTAAAATAAGGAATGTTAATCATTATTTACACATATATATATCCAACAACAATGAGTTGCGGATTCCATCAAACTACTCGCAAAACTCATAATCGGCTTCGTACAACAAGCCATTAAGTTGTTTCGGTGTAACCTTGCCAGCAATCAAATTATATCCCTTGTGACATTCAATGGTATGGTGAAGACCTTTATTAAACACATTGAACATACATTGTAAATTATAATATGTAACGTGGTGAGATTTTGTTATTCATATAGTAAGGGTGACAACCTGATGGTAAGTGGATGCTATGGCCCATGATAGCTAATAATTAAGAATCTAAATCACCCCTGAGGACTAAGATAAAATGCTTCGATTCTAGTAAAGAGGATGTGCGGTTCTCTACACTCACCATACGAAAAACAGCAGCATTAAGCCGGTTAAGCCGATCCATTCGTACTTCATCATATCATGTAAATCATTGTATATTATAGTAAAGTAAAGTAAAGTAAAGTTACAGCCTATATACGTCCCACTGCTCGGCACAGGCCTCCCCTCATTTCTGAGAGGGTTTTGGGACAAGGAAGTGTCCGCCGCGCTGCCCCAATGCGTGTTGGCGGACTTCACATGTCTTCGAAATATTTTTTTCTTATTTCTCAGACATGCAGGTTTCCTCACGATGTTTTCTTTCACCGCGTGGTAAATCAGCACTTGAAATTGCTAATTTCATTGGTGCCGGCGGGGATCAAACCCGGGTTATCGCGTTCTGTTATACATATTTACAGCGAGCGTTAACCATCTGAGCTACCACGGCTCTTTGTATATTATGTTGGGATATTTTGCTTAATTAGGCAAGTAAAAACTTTCAATATAAATACATATTATAATCTCTTAAATTTCAAATGATTTCTTATATTAGATTTGCATTATCACGTCATACGAAAACAGTCATCTTTACCTACTTTCACTTTCCTGTTTCGTCGGCTCATTTGTACGTTTCCAAGTCCCGCTATCTCTCCCGTATGGCTGCGCCGATACAAGTTTAAATAACTTTTACGGCAAAGAAAATGAGTCTTTGTCATATTTTGTAATCATCTCATTCACACAATTCCAATATTATTTCAAATTTAAAAGAGTTTCTTTATACGATTGCGTTTTACTTAAGAGTGAAAATATTTAAACAATATGTTAATTAACTACGTAGTTTTATTAGTTTTTTTTTAATTTACCTCCACACTAGGATTTTCTCGTGTATCGTGGGAGAGTTTTCAAACATTAATTTCACAAGGAGAAACATCCAAACCCGAAACAATTAATTTTAGGCCATACAATTATCAGTTCCGTGTGGGATTCAAACCCGCTGCCCTTAGCGCTGTAACTCATTGCTAAGCCACTGCGCCACGGAGCCGTTTTATTAATTTAAGGGCGGTAGTTCAAAGACTAAGCACTTGCTGTGAATTCTTGTACATTAATTATTTCCTCCAGATGGAATTTCGGACACGGCGACCTGTCCCAGCAGGGACGTAGGATACGATTATAGAGCTCATGTGTATGTGTTAACACATGTGTACTCCATATTCCCTAACTTTTATAGTCGAATGGGACGGTAATCATACGATACGGGTCAGAGAGAGAGATCAGGCGCAGGACCAACGTCTTGACCACGGAGGTAAAGCACCGCCATGTATAACATGGTGCATTATACTTGATACAACAATGTTGTAGCTTTATTTCGCTTATGTACGCATGAACGCACGACGCATTTGGATTTAAATTGCATTCTAAATGAAAATTTAACACGTGCTTGTCAGTGGTGGAAAACATCATGTGGAAATTTGCAAAGCTGGTAACTAAAAAATTGAGGATATTTTAATTTTTCTCGTTGGATTCATTATTCATTATTCACTGCTTTAAATCTTTCTTAGAAAAAGGTGGGCATTTTGTCCAGCTGGAGTATATTGTGTTAACCATCACCAGTTCCAGTCAGTTCAATATCTGTACCTATTTATTGCGTCTCATTAAGTCGTCACTCTACGTCAAGTTGCTTTTTAGTATACTTTGTAGAGCAGTTTACCTTTACAGCTATATTTGTGGTATAGTTGTAGCACAATGGGTCGACTCGCTCGACCATGCTCTCACAGAATGCCAGTGTAGCTTAAAATAGCAGCTTAATGCTGCTGTGTTTCGTATGGAGAGTGTAGAGACCCGGAGACCCTTTTTACTGGAAACGAGGCATTCCACCTTTAATACTCATGGGTGACAACGAATCTGCATTTTGAATCGTAATTAGAAGTAAATGTCTATGGGCCACAGCAACCACTTACCATCAGGTGAACTGTGTGTCGTTTGTCACCTCTGTCTGTAACGATGAAACAGTTGCCTTTCATCGAGCTCAGGTGGTTATTTGCACGCATAGCCTTTTGTAAAGTATTTGTCTGTGTACCTGTTGCTATGTCGTTGTATGGCTAAACGAATCGTGATGAAACTTCACAAATAGGTACAAAACAAAGCCATGACTAATCTAGGCTATGTTTTTTATTCAGTAAACTCGGAATATATTTTTTGTGAAATCGATTTGGTAAACGATTATTGATGATTATTTTAATTAATTAATATGACACTACATTATTAGATACTACTCAGGCGAAGACACTGCAAGTCACTAGTCATGAATAAAATCGTTTTTGATGTTATAAACACTTATATAATACCACACCATTTCTATATTACGCCTAGCCACTGGCCAAGCGTAAGTGTGGCAAAATCCCCCAGTTTGTTTCACCAGCCGCCTCTTACGATACTCACGGGAGGTTGCGGGTGGTGAATATTTTACACCCTACTCGGATTGATATTGATCAAGTACTATTTAGATGAAGATATAATATTTCAAACAGACTCACTGCAGAAATCAATTACATAGTATATAAGTACATACAGATAAAGAAAAGTAAAAACAAACATTGAAATAACATGAGAAGTAATTTTAATCCATCTAAATTATATTTCAAAGCATTCATTTAAAACGGGCCTTTCGAAGATTGAAAACCAATACACTTATCGTTGGCACCCCAATATCAACCACAATGGAGTCATCAATACATCAAGAATGCTCTCTTTTGTGGGTCCCAGAAACACGTTAAAGAAAACTTATTGGATTGTATTGTCAGCGATTGATCATTATACATTCCAACATTAATCAAGAAGAATCTAGAAAAAAAAGAATAATATATTAGTTTCTTATATATACTTAAGCAAACACTTCATATTTAATTAAACTATGTAAAAAGTATTGACATACAAGAAACAAGATACTACGAAATTAGGATAAGAAAAACTATCCGCAACTAGTCAGTAGTAACTTGGCAAACCGTGGTCCGAATACTATTCATTAATTCTTTGCATTAGGTACAGCTTATAAAAAATTAATTGCTGGATCTATTCTTACTTTTTTCAAATTTACTAGGATTTGATTATACATATGATTTGGACCTTTGCTTCGTAGGTGGGTTGTCACTTATCACTCACAGTTTTTTTTTATTTTAGTTGATATCATTTATATTCTCCTGCTTATCTGCTGTAATATTTTCCTTTTGTCACCCCATATAATATCCAAGGGTGGATTTTTGGTAGTTTATATGCTGACGCTGCCACTTCCTGTTTACCTGAAAAAATCATTAGTATCGTACGACGTACGGTAATATACTGTATACCACACATACATAAACACTCACGCCTGTCACCCAGAGGGGTAGGCAGAGATTACAGATTTCCATTTGGCACGAACCTGACACAAGTCTTTCGCCTTCTTCACATCCATACACCTACGCATACATGCTCGTCGGTTAAGGGTACTCCTAATTTGGCCCGTTTTTAATAAATCGCCAATTTGGTCGATAAATTTTCGCCCAGGACGTCCCTTTCCGACTCTGCCATTCACTTCTGCAACATAAATTTTCTTTGTCTTTCCTCATCCATTCTTTCCACATGCAATGCAATTCTACACAGCTGCGCACCCATGCAAACGAGGGTTAGGGCGTCCCCCCAAGAGACGCACACCAGCTCGTCCCCGTTGGTGTGGAATGCAGCGCGCAAAGCGGCGATGGGGACCGCCACCCGTCACGCACAGCCCGACACGGCGGAAGGTGGAGGACGGAGTGCAGAGTTGGTACGTGGAATGTTAGAGGGGGCGTGAGAGATAAGACGAATGAGTTGATCGAAATAATGAAAGAAAGAGAATTAGATGTCGTGTGTATGTCGGAGACCAAACGGAAAGGCAGTGGTATTGAAGAGCTCCCTGGCGGGACGTTAGCTATTTGGTCCGGAGTCCCGGAAAGCGAGAACGCCTGCCAGGGAGTGGGAGTGCTGTTGTCGTCCCGGTTGGTCGATCTTATGACTGAATACAAGGTTGTGAACTCAAGACTTCTCTGGGTTCGCTTCAAAATGGGACTGACGAAGTCATTCCTTTTGGCTGTTTATGCGCCGGTAGCTTCGTCGTCCAGGGCTGAGCTGGAGGAGTTTTGGGAGAATGTAAGAGAAGTTCTAGATTTGGTTAAGGGAAACGAAAGAACTGTTGTATGTGGTGATTTGAATGGATGGGTAGGTATCGCTCGACCAGGATACGAGTCGGTGCTTGGAAAGTTTGGCGATAAAATGGTTAATGATGCTGGCAAGCTTATACTGGCTGTATGCAAGGAAAAGGGTCTTCTTGTGACAAACACTATGTTTAATCACAGGAAGATCCATATACACTAGAGAAAGAAAGAATGAGAGAAGTATGATTGATTTGTTCCTGGTGGATGACCGACTGCGAAAACAGGTGATGGATACACGAGTGTTCAGGGTTGCTGACCTGGGAACGGATCATTATCTAGTAATTACTAGATTTAGGGGTTTGTTCGCGGGTTGGCGCCACCGGACAGCAGTAACAGAACCACAGTCGGTCTGTCGCATCCGAAGCTGGAAGCTTCAGGAAGCGGATACTAGGGACAAATATTACACGAGGGTAGCCGAAAAGCTTGACACCATCGATGGCAGGAAAGAATGTGTGGAGAGAACATGGCAGAACCTTAGAGATGGAATGGTAAGTGCAGCGGAAGAAGTATGTGGTACGACAAAAAGAGGTAGTAGTAAAAGAAGAGATGCATGGTGGAATGATGAAGTGAAAGAAGCTGTAAAAAAGAAGAAAAAAGCATGGTTAGACTACTTGGCCTCTAGTAACGATGAGCATATGAGTGAGAAGATGAAAGAAAGATATAAGCTGCAGAAAGTTCATGCGAAAACATTGATTGAGGAAGTACGTGAAAGGTGTAGAATAGAAGCGGACGAGAGGTTGTCGCACAACTTTAGGGAAAACTCCAAACTCTTCTGGAAAGAGGTTGGAAGGTCCCGGAGTGGTGCGACAGCATTAAGAATGAACAAAGTGCTTTCGAGAACCAATGACGTCCTCTCAGAAAAATCGGGCGTCATGCAGCGATGGAGTGAATTTTATAGAGAATTGTATGCGTGTCATGATCTTAGTGAAGGATCCGGGGGTGACGCCGTGACTGGTACGCCAGACACGGACCTCGATGACACTGAGGTCATCAGCATGAAAGAGATTGAACATGCGATTCGAAGTTTGAAATGTGGTAAGGCTGCGGGACTAGACAGAGTTACTGCTGAAATGGTCAAGTACGGTGGGCCTCGCGTCTGGGACAGCTTTCATCTGCTGTGCAATTTGTGCTGGCGGACGGGAGATGTCCCGGATGATTGGCGATCCGCGGTCATTGTGCCTTTATATAAAGGTAAAGGTTCACATCTTGACTGCGGGTGCTATTGGGCGATCAGCTTGACCAGTTTAGCAAGTAAAGTTTATTCGAAGGTTTTGACACGCAGGATGCAAGAGAAATCGGAAAGATTCTTATGGGAGGCACAATGCGGATTTAGACCTGGAAGAGGATGCACGGATCAAATGTTTTCTCTCCGCATGATCACGGAGAAGCTTCTGAGTGTTAACCAGAGGATTTTCTGTGCTTTTGTGGATCTGGAGAAAGCATTTGATAAGGTTATAAGGAAGAAAATGTGGGAACTGTTGCCGGGATATGGTGTGGATGGTCGATTGTTAAGGGCTGTGCAGTCACTTTACTATGACTGTAAAGCCTGTGTGCGGGTAGGGCATGACCTGTCACCCATGTTTAGCGTCCAAGCGGGCGTAAAACAGGGTTGTGTCATGTCTTCCTGGCTGTTCATACTGTATCTCGACAGCTGTTTACAGAAGCTGAAAGATAGCTGTTTGGGTGTGAAATTGGGTGACATAAAAGTTAATTGTCTGCTGTATGCTGATGATGCAGTGCTTATTGCACCATCAGAAGCAGAAGTGCAGGTATTAGTCACGTGTATGAAAGAGGAATGTGAAATTAAAGGTCTCCGTTTGAATGCTAATAAAACTAAGGTTCTGGTATTTGAAAAGGACGAAGAGAGAACGAAATGTGAAATATGGGTAAATCAGGAATGTCTAGAACAGGTAAATGAAATTGTATACTTGGGGAGTGCTTTCAGCCGGGATGGAAGATGTGATTTAGATGTGGATAGGCGTGTCGCTGCCGGAAACAAAGTCAATGGTGCCCTGAATGCATTAGTAAAAAGGCAAGGCGTGGTGAAAAGTGCACGCCTTGCAATACATAACGCAGTGTTGGTACCGACTTTGTTATATGGCAGCGAAACCTGGGTATGCCAGAAGAAGCATAAAAGCAAGTTGAATGCAGTGGAGATGCGATCTCTTCGTAAAATGTGTGGCGTTACCATAGCCGACCGAAAGCGAAACGAAGAGATTCGCAATATGGCAGGATTGAAAGATGACCTTATCACAAAAATTGATAGGGGCGTACTCCAATGGTTTGGGCACGTTGAACGAATGAGTGAAGACCGAATGGTGAAGAAAATATATAGAGCGAAAGTAAATATTAAAAGGTGTCGAGGTAGACCGAGACTAACTTTCGAAGACCATGTGAGCAAATTGCTCGAAGAGGGGAGGGTCAAGAGTACTCGGATACCTAGACGTGCATGTATGAAGAAGTTAATGAACCTGAAAGAAGCGAAAGAGGTATGTAAGGATCGTGACACTTGGCGATCTGTTCTCTCTGGCTACCCCGTTAGGGATTGTGCGTGACGATAAGTAAGTAAGTAAGTAAGTATTCTTTCCACATGACCAAACCACCGAAGCATTCCTTTCTTAATCTTGGTCACAACATCATCTTGCAAACCACACTCTTCTCTTATTACACAATTTCTTACCCTGTCATTCAGATTCAGCCCTAACATACTCCTTAACGACCGCATTTCTACTGCGTTCATTCTACTCTCGTGCTTCTTCTGCCACACCCAACTTTCACTACCATACATTAAAGTAGGGACCAACACAGCATTGTGAATTGCCATGCGTGCCTTTTTTGACACATTTTGACACTCGATAATAGAGTGTAGGGCCTCGTTTACTCTATTTCCCGCATTCACTCGTCGTTCTATATCCCTATCATATCTCCCATCCCTGCTAAATACGCAACCCAAATATACAAACTCGTCTACTTGCTCGACCAACTCCCCTTCTATTCTTATTTCACAAATCGTTTTACTTTCTTCTCTTTCAAAAACCATAACCTTCGTCTTACTTGCGTTCACTTTCGTAACCCTTTCTTTTAATGATCTGTTCATTAATGTAACCATCATTTGCAACTCGGCCGCCGATGACGCAAGGATAACTTGATCATCGGCGTACAAAAGGCATTTGACGGTTAACTCACCCATTCTTAATCCGCATTCTTCAACTTTCAAATTTTGCAAACAACTGTCCATAAATAGGTTGAACAGCCACGGGGAAGCCACACAGCCCTGTCTGACACAAGCTAAGTTGATCCTAACACAAGCACTAGAGTCGCTATAAAGAGACTCCAATGTATCAAGCCAGCGCTCAACCCAAATGAGTTCAGTGTTTGCCACAGCAAATCCCTATTTACTCTGTAATAGGCCCTTTCCAAGTCCATGAACGCACTAAAAACCTTTTGGTTTTTCGCCAGAAACTTCTCCGCGATCATGCGCATGGAAAAGACTTGATCTGTACATCCCATTCCCTTCCTAAGTCCCGCTTGCACATCCCAAATTTTTCCATCAGTTTCTTTCATGACCCTTTTAATCAGTACCTTAGAATACAGTTTTCCCACAATGCTAAGAAGGCTGATGCCACGGTAGTTTTTACAGTCCTGCTGCGACCCTCTTCCTTTATATACTGGGACTATCACGGCATTGCACCAGTCTACCGGTACCCGCTTCAGTTCCCAGCATAAATTAAACAAGTTATGCAGCAGGCCTGCCACCACTTCCTCTCCAGCCCTTAGCATTTCGAGTGAAACTCTATCACATCCGGCAGCCTTGCCTGCTTTAATGCTTTTCATTGCTTTCATTATTTCATCTATACTTATCTCGCTACCTCTTTCCTCTTCTTTCGGAGTTTCTACTTCACTTAGTACACACGTTGTCTCCTCACTCATAACTGTATACCATATTGATTCTAATTTTGTACCGCCTGACGGAATGGCGTATTCTACAATATTATGTTAACCAATGGTGGCTTCATTTGAAAATGAAGAATTAAAATATAGAACATGATTACAGTATTTTTGTTAAAGAACAAGTGACTACTAATATAATATTAGTGTGTACATGATAAAAACTATTACTATAATTATTAATAAAATTTTAACAGAGTTATAAAAAAGAGTTTAGCTTGCAGCAGGAGTACAGTGTAGTTTGCTGACCAGAAAATGTGACAAATGATTTAGATTAAATCAGTATAAAAAGTAGCCCTAATTGAATTTTCATTAATCGTACTGCACGTCATAGTTCCCTGATTAATTAGTGACTCCAAAACACTTAAAAAAATAGTCTAAAATAATGATGTTTATATTTCATGACCACAGCAGGGAAAGTAGAGAATTATACTCGAAAGTAAATCAAATTCGCCTGAACAAGGCCTGGGTATTTCACTAAGGATTACTTTCAAACTAGCCTTTAAAGGGATGTTGTCACTTTGGTGCGCTCCGGAGAGTTTTCGCAAACAAACTGTCGTTGTGTAATCTAGTAAGTGATTACATCTTTACTATAAAAGTTGTGGGAGTTATTTCGGAAATAAAATATTTTTAAGTCCAGTAAAATATAAGTACACAAGACAAGAAAATTGTACAGTAGAATTTATTTATACAATAGAATAGCGACAGTAACCTTACGTTTATGGATATGAATTTGAAAATCATAGGTTCGGATTCGTCATTCGAAGGCGTGTTGCGAAATTGGGTTGTTTTTACCACTTTTATTACTCCCTATAAGGATTTTGTAGTAATAAAAGCATTAAAAACACTTCCCTTTTTCACCATATTCACATAGCTAAGCTCCAGCCAGTATTCTTTTTAAAAATACTTATATACTATATATTATAACAAATAAAAATAATAAAAATATTTAAAAAAGTAAAATAATTAAAAACCTTAATAAATTTCATTAGAATAAAATTTTTATTTGGCAAATTAATTTTAAATATTGATTAAAATGAATTTTTCTACACAATAACGCCTGATTCTATTGAAAAGTACTCGGCCTAACCAAGAAAATAAACACATACTAAATCAGTTATATTTTTATTTTTCTACATAATCACCATCAAGTTCAACACACTTTTGCCACCTCCCCTTCCAAGCATTTAGACCGTTGAAAAAAAATGATTCTTCCTTAGAGTCAAAATATGCGTCTACAGCTGCTTTGACCTCGTCGTTTGTCGAAAATCTTTGACCTCCCAAGTGCTTTTTTAGGTTAGCGAACAGAAAGAAGTCTGATGATACCAGATCAGGTGAATACGACGGATGCGGTAACAGTTCAAAGCCACAGTTGTGAATTTCAGCCATTGACTGTACTGACGTGTGAACACGGGCGTTATCTTGATGAAACAGGACTTTTCTTCTAAGCATTCCTCGACGTTTTTCTTTTATTTCCTCTCGTAAATGACGTAGTAAGGTGCAGTAGTAATCAGAGTTTATAGTCTGACCCCTTTCAAGATAATCAATCATAATCACACCTTTCGAGTCCCGGAATACTGAAGCCATCACCTTATTTGCCGACAAAATCGACTTAGCCTTTTTAGGGGGTGGTGAACCAAGTCTTCTCCACTGTTTTGATTGTTGTTTTGTTTCCGGTGTATAGTAATGAACCCATGTTTCGTCCATAGTAACAAAACGATTCAAAAAATCATCTGCATCGGCTTCAAATAACTCCAAACAGTCGCGTGAAATAGTCAATCGCGTCCTTTTTTGTTCAACTGAAAGCAGTCGCGAAACCCACCTCGCAGACACCTTGTGGAAACCCAACTCGTTGACAATGATGTTTTGAGTTCGTTCATAAGAGATGCCTATAATCTCGGCTATCTCTCTAATTTTTAATCAGCGGTCTCCCATTATTAAATCAAGTACTTTTTTAATATTTTCGTCAGTAGTTGACGTCGAAGGCCTTCCAGAGCGGGGTTCATCTTTCACACTCTCTCTACCACGCTTAAATTCTGCTATCCATTTTTTGACGGATGAATATGACAGAACACAATCGCTTAATGTACTGACCATGTCATCATGGATGGCTTTTGATGATAGCCCCTCCTTATGGAGGTACTTAATGACGGCACGCTGCTCGATTTGCTCCATTCGCGGAAATTATGTCCGATTACTTTGTTAATAAATTTATAAAATCACAACTAATTATCGCACACGTTTCGAACTTCAAACAATGAACTAGTCTGAACTGAACTAAATAATGTAGGTAGATTTCATTTTTAGAATTGAATGGATCTGTGTTAGGCCGAGTACTTTTCAATCCACCTAGGTATTTGTTATGCTTTTTTCATTATTGAAGTTTTAAATTTGACTTAATTATTTTTAAGTATTACATTTAATTTATAATTCAAATGCATATAATTACAAGTATATCACATCATTATATGCGCAATTAAAAACAAAATATAAAAAATAGCAGCTAGGAGCGACCTAATGTTTTACAACCATAATATTTGAATCAATGATTTCTAAAACACAAGTAACTAAAAATAAAATTTGCAGGAGATACAAGAAACTGGATAAATTTTGATAATACAAGAAACTCATAATTATATGAATGTATTCTTTTTTATTTTGGTGTATAGAGCTCTTAATAATGTATTTTTATATATTATTTTATTTAAGTATATATAAATAAACTATAATATTTGCATGCACAAATTTTATACGTGGTAGAGCCATGCTGCAGTTATATTAGTAGTATAGTTGTAGCACGAATGGGTCAGCTCGACCGGGGAAGGACCACGCTCTCACGGAAATAACAGCGTAAAGTAGTAGCTTAATGCTGATGTGTTTTGTATGGTGAGTGTAGAGAACCGGAGACCCTTTTTACTGAAAATGAGGCATTCCGTCTTAGTGCTCACGGGTGACAACGCATCTGCATTTTGATACGTAATTGAGGATAGATCGTCTATGGGCCGCAGCAACCACTTACCATCAGGTGGACTGTGTGCTCGTTTGTCACCCATTCATATAAAAAAATCACGGATATAACACGTGTTAATATCTAAAGCTAGTATCCAAATTGTCTACAATGTGCCGAATATTAAATAGAAGAAACCAACAATCAACACTAATCTCCCTTTTACAGAGTTCTTTAGTTATATTATAAGAGGGAATTTGATTTTTTTGGTAGAATAATGGTGATAAATCCTCAACCAACTACCCTTTGGTAAACACTGTGGGCAACATCTACCTATCAACCTATCCTAGGTTAATAATCAAAATATAGATGAGTTGCCATCCCTGAAGACTAAGAAAAAATGCCTCTTCTTCTCTGGTTCTCTACCCTACGCATATGAAACACTGTTGCTATTTCAAACTAGTATTCTGTGAGAGCATGGTCCTATCCCGGTCGAGCTAGCAGCAAGGCAAGACAATAAGCAGCAGACTATTAATGATGACGATATAATGATGTATTGCAAAACAAAAAGCCACAAACAACAACAAAGGAGGCTAGTGCTTTGTCACCTCTGAGAACTAATATGATTCGAACCCACGACTTTCCAAATTTCATTCCGCAAAAAGTGATCATTTACGACGGAAAATTAATGACATATATTCTGTATCATAACACTGCTTCTATCTTTTTTTATATAGAAGAAGGGGCAAACGAGCATGCGGCTCACCAGATGTTAAGTGACTGCCGCCGCCCATGATCAACCGCAACACCAAGGAAATTGTAGGTGCGTTGCCGGCCCTTTAGAAAGGAGTAAGCTCTTTTATTGAAGGTCCCCAGGTCGTATCGGTCCGGAAAAATCGCCAGTGGTAAACTATTCCATAGAGAGGTTGTACGCGGAAGAAAACAACTCCTTTTGAAACGTACAGTGGTGGACCGCCAAGCATCCAGATGTATCTATATTATTCCGCTCGAGTACACGTGTAATATATATATTTCACCGAATTAGTGTGATAAATTGTAATCACTCTAATGATGCATTAAGTTCTTAGATACGTTTGGGTCACTCTCATACGCATTAAATATTAAAAAGAAAAGAGGCCTCTGCCACAGGCAAAGGTTCGAGGCAAAGGTTAATGTAAAGGACTTTTTAATTACTGGAATCAAGCGTTACTTTGCGGAAATCCATTATAATAAGGATATTAGTTAATTTGCAACCTTCCGCTAAGTAAATACAATGATGTGTCTTACCTGGATTGAAGAGCACCTCCCACCATCCCTCAATTGCGTGCACCAATCCCGTCACCACTAATCCCAGCACCACTACTCCCAATCCGGAATATGGAATTAAAACTGCCTAATTGAAATTTTATGAACCAACTAACAGCAAACCCCGGTGTTGCCCGGATCAACATACATCTCACATTTAATGGTTATAAAAAATAGATTTTCTGTCTCATGTATTCATGTATTTTTTATAGGAAAGGAGGAAATGAGCATACGGCTCACCTGATGGTAAGTGATTACCGCTGCCCATGAAAAACTGCTACACCAGAGGAATTGCAGATGCGTTACCGGCCTTTCAAAAAGAAGTAGGCTCTTTTCTTGAAAGTTTCTAAGTCGTATCGGTCCGGAAAAATCTCTGGTGGTAGTCGGTTCCACAAGGAAGTTGTGCGAGGAAGAAATAAATAAAAAAATGATTATATTTTTTCAATTTTTGTTCACAACACTTGCTTATATTTTACATTTGTTGCTTTATTATTTGGACTGCAAGTAAACAATCTTCTAGGCGACCCAACTCTTGAGTATGTGACGCATAAACGACCGCGTGAAAAGCATGATCATCTAAAAATAGCGCCACTATATTGGAATTGCCGTGGATGTCGTAAGAGGTGACAGAGGGAGACAGGCAGGACATGGGCAGCGGCATCTTCCTGATAACAACAGTGATATAATAAAAAAACTGCGTTTACCAACCCGCTCACCAAGCGTGGCAACTATGGCAAATATTCCCCCATGAATAAAGATGCAAATAAACGGCCCCCAGTCCCCGGCGGCCCCGCTATTGCTGGCTACGGTGGTTACCATGGTAACGGCGGGGCAGGGGGTGCTAATAATCTCCGGTGGAGGTTCGGTTGCCACCTAAGAAGACTCGACCTGGAAACATATAACGCACGCACCCTGAGGACTGACGATACTGGAGAAGATACTGGAGCTGGAAGAAGAGGTAGACAAGTTGCGCTAGCATATTATTATATTATCCATTTATCGTCCACAAGTCTCTCGTCCATAACGTTGTAAAGATTGGGAGTGTGTCTACGAGGGCCACGATGAGGAGGTGAAGGAAATGTATGAGGATATTTCCTCATACATTTCCTTCACCTCTTTTTCATTCCTCCAAAACCCACTACACGGTATTAATGGGAGACTTCAAAGCAAAACTAGGTACAAGAGAAAACTGTGAGCTGAAGTTAGGGAAGTTAGGGAGTAGGGCAACGGAACCGAAGGGGCCAGTAGCTGGCCGACTTTAAGTAGAAAAGGGGACTCTTTATGATGAACTCCTTCTTCCAGAAGCGGCCCCACAGGAAGTGGACCTGGTCAAGCCCCGACGGTTCGATAAAAAATGAGATTGACTTCATTATGATGACCAGACGCCAACTGTTCAGTGATGTCTCAGTGATCGCAAGGGTGAAAACTTGCAGCGATCACCGAATGGTTAGAGGCACACTGAACCTAAACGTTAAGTTGAAGAGGTCTCGTCTAATGAAGTCAACGCTCCCTCACTCTTAATCTCATGGCTGTTAGACGAGAGATGAGGCTGCAATCGTCAACAGATTTGAAAGCATACAGGCAACTGAACAGACAGATCTCCAAATGCATGCGGCGAGACTTACGCAACTTTAAAACTGCTCGTTTTAAAGAAGTGATCGAGCGGAATCAGGGCTCCAAAGTCTTTGCCTTTTTCTTTTGCTGAAGACTGAATGTGGCAGCATCGTTTCCGGGACACCTGAGATTTTAAGTGAGATTGAGAGGTTCTATGGGCAGCTGTACACATCATCGTTGGAGCCACACGCAAGTGTGAGTAACTATCCAAGAGCAAGTCTTATCCAACACTATTCTGATGATATCCCGTACGTCAGTCTGAGCGAGATTAGAATGACACTCCAGCACTTTAAAAATGGCAGGGCCCCAGGCAAGGATGGAATTACAGCGGAACTTCTGAAAGCGGGTAGAACATCGGTGCATGAAGTCCTTCAGAAGCTCTTCAATTCCGTCCTCCATGGTGGCACTACTCCGGAGGCGTGGAGCAGAAGTGCAGTGGTCTTGTTCTTTAAGAAAGGCGACATCGCTCTCTTGAAGAACTATTGAACGATTTCCCTTCTGAGCCGCGTCTACGTGCTGTTTTCGAGAGTCATTACGAATCATCTCGCACGCAGACTCAACGACTTTCTGCCTCCCGAAAAGGCTTCAGTACCATAGACCACATACATACCCTGCGGCAGATTGTAAAGAAGACCGAAGAGTACAATCTGCCACTTTTTCTGACATATGTGGAATATGAAAAAGCCTTTGATTCCATCGAAATTTGGGCGATGCACCAGTCCCTTTAGCGGTGCCAAGTTGACTGTCGGTATATCGAAGTGCTGAAGTGTTTGTACAGTAGGGCTACGATGGTTATCCGAGTACAGAACCAGAGTTCGAAACCTATCCAACTGCAGAGAGTTGTAAGACAGGGTGACGTTACATCCCTGAAACTCTTCACCGCTGCGTTGGAAGACGTTTTCAAGCTACTGGACTGGAAACTATACGGTATTAACATCAATGGCGAGTACATCACTCACCTTAGATTTACCGACGATACAGTGCTTATGGCAGAATCGCTGGAGGACCTTAGCACTATGCTTAATGACCTTAATGGTGTCTCCCAACGGATAGGTCTTAAGATGAACATGGATATAACAAAGATCATGTTTAATGTCCATGTCACACTTATGCCGGTAGTTGTTGGGAGCACTATGCTCAAAATTGTTGACGAGTGCGTTTACCTGGGACAAATGGTCCGACTAGATAAGTCCAACTTCGACCGAGTGGTCAATCGACTGATTCAACTCGGCTAGGCAGCGTTCGGGAAATGACGACACGTTTTCTCGTCAGGTATACCTCAATTTCTAAAAACTAGATTGTACAACCAGTGCGTGTTGCCAGTGATGACTTACGGATCTGAGATGTGTTCCTTCACTGCTGGCCATATAAGGACGCTCAAGGTTGCTCAGCGAGCTATAAAGAGGGCTATGCTCGGAGTTTCTCTGGGCGATAGACTCAGAAATGAGGATAACCGCATTAAAACCAGAGTGACCGACATAGCCCAGCGGATTAGTAAGCTGAAGTGGCAATGGGCCGGCCATATAGCTCGAAGAACCGATAACCGATGGGGAAGAAAGGTTCTCGAGTGGCAGCCTCGTACCGATGGGCGTAGTGTAGGGCGACCCTCCCACTAGATGTAGTGACGATCTGGTAAAACATGCAGGAAGTCGATGGATGCAGGTGGCTCAGGAACGTGCTTTGTGGCATTACTTGGGGAAGGCCTATGTTCAGCAGTGGACTTGTGAAGGGCTGTAATGATGATGATGACGATGATTGGAATGTTTGGCTCTGTACTTTTTTGATGGTTTTACTATACGCCAACTTGACTTGAAATTATAATTACTTAAAATTGAAGGGTAATCCATTTGATTTTGATTTGATATTCAGAATAAAAAAGACACTACTTACTGCATTAAAAAGTGAAAAATAAACTCGATTATATATTTAATTCAAAGAAGAAAAATGCGCATAAGGCTCTTTTATGGGATGCCTAATTTGGTTTATAATAACCCACTTACCTACATACAAAATTTTTACAATAAATGAATAAACGAAAAACCTGAATATGAAAACTACCTACTTATAACTATTCAAAATATTATTCAATAAATACCTTAATACATTACCTATTAGATTGTCAATAAAACTATTTATTTTAAAATTAAGATTATTTATTTAAATAAAATAATACTATAGGGGCTATAAACCTACTCATAGGTCATATAGGTTGAAGCGTTTATAAAACTGTTGTGTGTAATGTAACCGGAGTTACTACACGTTTCTATCTTAAGGTATATTTTTGAAATAGTAGACTGAGGTGAGGGAAAGTAGAAGCCCATTAAAACTTCTGAATATGAAGTTGAAATAAAAATCTTTGAGTAAAAGTTTAACCAAAAGATTTTCAACTCTCTTGTGCTAAAATATTAAGTGTAAAAGTTTAAATTCTATTGCACTCCATTCTTTTGTTGCAATATTGAATGTTATTCTCTAACTTTCTTCATTACGGTTTTGTATAATTTATTAAAAAAAAAGATTAAAAATTAATTGCATGGTATAACATTTTATCTTTATTATAAACTTCCAGGGATAAAGACCGGGACAGACTAACTTAACGAGGCATTAGGCCTGAATAATGCACTTTTATAACAATAATAAATAAATTACTTACGAATGTCGGAAATTATCTATGTTATATAATAATATGAAATTAAGATATTCGGAATAGAACAAGAGTCGGCTTCCGTCAGATGAGTAAGCTGAAATGGCTGTGGGGTGAACAAATGAAGAAGAAGAAAGGTTCTCGAGTGGCAGAGTCGTAATGGTAAGTGGAGTCTAGGGCAATATTCAACTAGATAAAGTAACAAACTAGTATGCATGCGATAAGTTAATAGATACCAGTGACTTAGGACCGTGTTTTGTGGCACTCCTTGGGGGAGGCCTATGTTCAGCTACCAACTTTTGATTATGAATGGGAATGGTATGTGAGGCAATGGACTGATGCGGATTGATAAAGAAGAAAGAAGTTTTACGTGAGAGCTATGGTACAGCTATCTTTTGTTGCAGTACAAATGGTCAACCCATTTGTCAACAGGCGTAGGACAACGGACACACACAGACTACTGGCGTAAAATAGCAGCTTAATGTGGCAGTATTAAGCTGCTATTTCTTGTGGTGAGTGTAGAGATTCTTTATTGGTAACTAGGCATCCTATTTTAATCCTCAGGGGACACAACGTAGTTGAATTTATAATTGAGGATAGATGTCTGTCTCTCTATGGGGCATAACATACATTTACTATCAAGTTGACTGTTTGCTCGTTTGTCACCGTTCATCATCATCATTACAGCCCTTTACAAGTCCACTGCTGAACATAGGCCTCCCACAAGGTATGCCACAAAGCACGGTCCTGAGCCACCTGCATCCATCGACTTCCTGCATGTCTTACCAGGTAATCACTCCATCTAGTGGGGGGTCGCCCTACACTTCGTCTACCGGTACGAGGCTGCCACTCGAGAACCCTTTTTTCCCCAACGGTTGTCGGTTCTTCGAGCTATATGGCCAGCCCATTGCCACTTCAGCTTACTAATCCGTTGGGCTATGTCGGTCACTCTGGTTCTACTGCGGATATCCTCATTTCTAAGTTTATCACGCAAAGAAACTCCGAGCATAGCCCTCTCCATAGCTCGCTGAGCGACTTTGAGCGTCCTCATATGGCCAGCAGTAAAGGACCACGTCTCAGTTCCATATGTGATCACTGGCAACAGGCACTGGTTGTACAACGTAGTTTACAGGTTTTGAGGTATACCTGACGAGAAGATGCATTGTAATGTCCCGAACGCTGCCCAGCCGAGTTGAATCCGTCGATTGACCTCTCGGTCGAAGTTGGAGTTACCTAGCCAGACTATTTGTCCTAGGTAAACGTACTCGTCAACAACTTCGAGCTTAGTGCTCCCAACAACTACCGGCATAGGTGTGACATGGACATTAAACATGATCTTTGTTTTGTCCATGTTCATATTAAGACCTATCCGTTGGGAGGCACTACTGAGGTCATTGAGAATAGTGCTTAAGTCCTCCAGCGATTCTGCCATAAGTACTATATCGTCGGCAAATCGAAGGTGAGTTATGTACTCGCCATTGATGCTAATACCGTATCCTTTCCAGTCCAGAAGCTTGAAAACGTCTTCCAATGCAGCGGTGAAGAGTTTCGGGGAAATAACATCACCCTGTCTTACACCTCTCTGCAGTTGGATAGGTTTCGTACTCTGTTTCGGTACTCGGATAGCCATCGTAGCCCTACTGTACAAACACTTCAGCACTTGGATATACCGGCAGTCAACTTGGCACCGCTGAAGAGATTGTAGCACCGCCCAAATTTCGACGGAATCAAAGGTTTTCTCATAGTCAACATACGCCAGGCAAAGTGGCAGATTGTACTCTTCGGACTTCTGTACAATTTGCCGAAGGGTATGTATGTGGTCTATGGTACTAAAGCCTTTTCGGAAACCGGCTTGTTCGGGAGGGTGGAAGTCGTCAAGTCTGCGTGCGAGACGATTCGTAATGACTCTCAAAAACAGCACATAGACGCGGCTCAGAAGGGATATCGATCTGTAGTTCTTCAAGAGGGCGTTGTCACCTTTCTTGAAGAACAAGACCATCGCACTTCTGCTACACGCCTCCGGAGTAGTGCCACCATGGAGGACGGAATTAAAGAGCCTCTGAAGGACTTCAAGTACCGGTTTTCCACCCGCTTTCAGAAGCTCCGCTGTAATTCCATTCTCGCCCGGGGACTTGCCGTTTTTAAGGTGCTGGAGAGCCATTCTAATCTCGCTCAGACTAACGTCCGGAATATCATCGGAATAGTGTCGGATAAGACCCGCTCTCGGATCGTTACTCACACTTGCGTGTGGCTCCAACGATGATGTGTGAACTCTCAATCTCACTCAGAATCTCAGGTATCCCGGAAACGATGCTGCCACACTCAGTCTTCAGCTTTGACAGTTGGCTCTTACTGGCAGACAGATCTCTGGCAAAGACTTTGGAGCCCTGGTTCCGCTCAATCGCTTCTTCAATACGAGCAGTATTAAATTTGCGTAAGTCTCGCCGCATGCATTTGGAGATCTATCTGTTCAGTTGCCTGTATGCTGTCAAATCTGTCGACGATTGCAGCCTCATCTCCCGTCTAACAGCCATGAGATTAAGAGTGTGATCGGAGAGCTTTTATGTTCGGAGAACTTAGTTCCGACCGCATGGACAGTTTCAACGAGCTTGTCATACATATCGTCCACTGCATTGCAATCTTCTAGGCACTGAAAGCGGTTACGTAACTTGAGCTGAAAGGTTTCGGGATTCCGGATTAGAGCACGAGGGGGACGGAGCGTTGACTTTATTAGACGAGACCTCTCCAACTTAACGTTTAGGTTCAGTGTGCCTCTAACCATTCGGTGATCGCTGCCAGTTTTCAACCTTGCGATCACTGAGACATCACTGAACAGTTGGCGTCCGGTCGTCATAATGAAGTCAATCTCATTTTTTGTCGAACCGTCGGGGGAGAATTGACCGTAACTTAGTGTAGTGCCGTCGTAGTATACACAGAACTCTTTACAAATTATTATAACTGGAGTATTTTATATTATGGTTGCAACACGAATGGGTCGGCTCGACCGGGGAAGGACCACGCTCTCACAGAATACCAGCGTCAAGTAGAAGCTCAATGCTGTTGTATTTTGCGTGGTGAGTGTTGATAACCGGAAATTCCTTTTACTGGAAGTGAGACATTTCATCTTAGTCGTCAAGAATGGCAACGCATTGATTCTTAATCGAGGAAAGATGTATATGTTTATCGTACATCCATAGTATTCATTTTCTTCTATTTTTTTTTCTTATTAAAACGCATTTTCTCCTATATCGTGGAAGCAGTTTACAAACATAAATTTAACAAGGACAAACATCCAGACCCTGAACAATTATTTGTAGGTCATACAAATACTTGTTCCGTGCGGCATTAAAGCCCACGGCCCTCTGCAGCTGTATTGCTGAGCCACTGCGCCATGCAGCCGTCATTGTTTGAATTTGATTGTAGGTGTATATGGACTTCAGTAGCCACTTATGCACAGGTCAATTGTAACTGTGCACTTTTGCACTCCGGGCGTAATAAAAACTACATATTATGCGACCGTAGATCATAATTCCATACCAATTCTTACATAAGACAGAACTTGTTGTTTTTTATGTATAATAAATAAATACCCTGTGCCCGTAATCGTGTCTAATAGCTCTTTAGACTCTTGAAAAGTTACAGACTTTATTGCTTTTGTTTTGGGTGCTTTATTCCAGAGTTTTTCACAAAGGGCTTCGTTGGGACACAAAGCTTCTTTGTTTATCTTGAAACGTGAAACTCCTTAATTTCAACATTGTGTCAACAAAAAAAAAACGAGCTGTTCGTAGCCGATTTAATTCGAGTTCAGAGGTGCTTCCTGAGTAATTAAATAAATTATAAAGCCGTAAAATTTGCTAGTTCACGTTTTTTAGCACGTACCATGGAGGGCTTGAGCAAGGATGTTCGACGCTTTCACGGAATATCAGAGTAAGTTTATTTATCTCTATTTGTGACAAGTGATGAGAATTAAAGACTATCTTGTTTATTTATTTATTTTTTTTACTTGGTTTTTTACTTGCTTGTTTATAGAAAAACTTATACGAAACATTTTTTTAACTTTGTTTAAAAATAATAATTACTAGTAAGTTAAAAAACTGTTGTAAGCAAAAATACACTAAAATACACGTTTGTAAGAAACGGTTTACAACAGCAGTCGAATTCAAACACGCAGACTTTAATTCCCCGGTTCGCACCCTAAACTATTAGGCTACTGTAAACACGTTTGATGGCTGCCTTTAAATTATAACAATAGAATTAAGCTTAGTTTACTTGCTTTGTTATTTTTGCAAGAAATAAAGGGCTTTTTTCTATTTTATTAAACACGTTTAGAAGTATAGAATTACTGATAAGACATTAAATTTAGTCAGAACTTTAATCGAAAGCTGGGACCCAAACTCTATGCAATAGACTTCACGTATATTTCAAACAAAATTTCGTAGTCTGTGCCTAACACTCCATTTGACAGGACTGTACAATGATATGAATTTACGTTATGTTATAAAATTTTATATTTTTAAAGTAATTAATCTGTAAACCTTTAACGCAATTTATTTGTAATAGCTAATAACAGGCAATAAATATTTATTTTTAATTTTAAATAATAGTTGGAAAGCTAAAGATATCGTTTCTTCAGTTTAATTTAACATCCACATGACAAACAGATAACAGTTTTCTCACCAGATATATACAAAAACACTATAAAGAACGAATTTCTGAAACCGAAACCATAACGGTGACACATATTTTATAGGATATTAACAGTTCTCTATTGGAAGTCTCATGCGTTCGAGTTTCGATACACGCCCTCGAAAATTTTCTGGGGATTTAAAACAGTGATGTTATAGATTATTTCACTACTTCCGAGTTACTGAGCAATAAACTGCTGACGCGTTAATAAAAATATATACGAACTCCAACTTCTTATTGTAGCTACACTATTTTAAGTAATACGGAACTTAATGTTGCTAGGTTAAGATAGGGATAGTGAAATCTTGATAGATTCATCTATGAGGATTTGCATTAAATTCCCGCATACAATAAGAGTTCAATCCACGCAGGTACTACTCAAAATTATTAAACATAAGGAACAAGCTCTATCCCACTCGACTCCAGAGATTATAATTGTATTGCAACACACGCACGCACGCACTGTTAGGAGGCCGATCTCGTTTGACTTAAAAATAAAACAATAAGTTACCCTTAAGTTTATTAGAAAAGTTCGCAAAAAAAATCGGTTCGCAAAAAGTTTCAGGTGCTTTCCAGCACCCATGGTCACGGGGGACTGAGGTGACTGAGGTCAGTCATAAATAAACGCGATAAAATCCGTAAAAGTAGTTTGAATCAATGTATAGTGTTCGCGTAAATATAAGAAAAAATCATTACCACTTTCTTGCCTATTAGTGACGCAAAAGAGCAGTGCTAGCACTGCTGCGTTCTGGTGTGAGTGCACGCTATATTAGTCATCTAAGTTGACATCGTATCTGTAGCGTACTTGTTCGAAGTTACATTTACCATAATATGGACTGTGAGTTTGTTTGTCTTTTCAGATCTATAAAAAAAGACAAAATGCATTGAAATGCCTTAAGCAAATTTAATTACATATCAGTTACTGAATATATAAAATACAAATGTCATATTTATACCAATAACAGAAAAATTATTGAAATCATTTATATGTGCGAGCAGAAAGAAATATTCCCATGCATAGACACATATTCTTTTATTGAATTTTCTTTAGTCTACCTTGTTAGTTCACTTAGCTGTTGAATAAAATTTGTATTGCAAAGCCGACTTTAAGGCGATTGTAGCTTGTTTCTCAACATGTACCGAGAAAGTTGCTCACATTATTTGGTTTTGTATTGTTTTATTCCTTTCATAATACGCTAGCTCTAGAAATTTATTAGCGTTATATTGTTAAATTTTGTCTGGCTCTTTGGTCCGGTGGTAAAAAAATCAATTGTTAATCATGAGATTTCGGTCCGAATCGGTCGAACCCAATTCATATATTGGGTTTTACTGCCAATAAATTTTCAGTAGCAGCCTGGAGTCAGTAAGTTGATGGTGCTGCTACCTCATGTCTCGGATAGCACGTAAAGTGGTTGGTCTCTCTCCGTTCGTATCGTGTGTGAAGGAATAGAAAGTGCACCTAAAGTTGCGCAAACACTCGGGCACTATTATTGTGTCCTGCGCAGATGGCTTTCCGCTGTTAAGACTGACCAACTTGACAGAAATTAGGTCTAGAGGGCATTAGTATTGATAAAATTTTAGCCGAAATAAAAAGTTCATCTTTTATTTTTAGACGAAGAATGTCTATGTTAGGTCGTAATGTCTGTCACTTATTATCATAAATTTTAAAATTATTAACATATATATATATATATATATATATATATATATATATATATATATATATATATATATATATATATATATATATATATATATATATATATATATATATATATATATATATATATATATATTCGCCCTGTAGTGGTGGTTAAGAATATCCACAACCCCATATCTTCCCGTGGGTGACGTAAAAGGCGACAGAGGGAAACAGGCAGGATATGGGCAGCAGCATCTTCCTGATAACAGCAACAGTACAAAAAAAACTGCGGTTGCCAACCCGCTCGTCAAGCGTGGCAACTATATATAACTAATATACCCCCATGAAGAATTACACAAATAGACGGCCCCAAGACCACGGCGGCCCCGCTATTCCTGCCTACAGTGGAAACCATGGTAACGGCGGGGCAGGGGGTGCTAAGAATCTCCGGTGGAGGTTCGGTTGCCACCTACGATGACTCGACCTGGCAACATTTAACGTACGCACCCTGAGGACTGACGAGAAGATCCTGGAGCTGGAAGAAGAGATGGACAAGTTGCGCTGGAATATTATAGGATTATCCGAGGTCCGAAGAAAGGGGAGGACACGGTGATTCTCGAATCCGGCAACTTCTATCACCGGGAGGGCGACCATCTGTCCTAAACAAAGTATTGGATTTATCGTCCACACGTCTCTCGTTAACAACGTCTTAAAGATTGGGAGTGTATCGACGAGAGTTGCGTACCTTATACTCAGAATCACCAAACGGTATTCGCTGAAGGTTATACAGGTTTACGCGCCAACGTCAGAATATCCCGATGAGGAGCTGGAGAAAATGTATGAGGACATTTTTAGAGCCACGCTTTCCTCCAAAACTCACTATACGGTGTTAATGGTAGACTTCAACGCAAAACTGGGCACAAAAAAGAACGGTGAGCTGAAGGTAGGGAAATTTGGGAAAGGGCTACGGAATCCAAGGGGCCAGCAGCTGGCCGACTTCATGGAGAAAGAAGGACTTTAATTATGAACTCTTTATTCCAGAAGCAGCCCCACAGAAAGTGGACCGGGCGCCGACGGTTCAAGAAAAAACGAGATTGACTTCATTATGACGACCACACGGCAACTGTTCAGTGATGTCTCAGTGATTGCAAGGGCGAAAACTGGCAGCGATCACGGAATGGTTAGAGGCACACTGAACCAAAACGTTAAGTTGGAGAGGTCTCGTCTAATGAAGTCAACGCTCAGTCCCCCTCGTGCTCTAAGCCAGAATCCCGAAACCTTTCAATTCGAGTTACGTAACCGCTTTCAGTGCCTAGAAGATTGCAAGACAGTGGGCGGAGCTAAGTTCTGCAAAACCCGCCACAGAAGAACACAAAAACTCTTCGATCACACTCTTAATCTTATAGCTGTTAGACGAGAAATGAAGCTGCTATCGTCAACAGATTTGACAGCATACAGGCAACTGAACAGACAGATCTCCAAATGCATGCATCAAGACTTACGCAACTTTAATACTGCTCGTATTAAAGAAGCGATCGAGCGGAACCAGGGCTCCAAAGTCTTTGCCAGAGATCTGTCTGCCAGAAAGAGCCAACTGTCAAAGCTGAAGACTGAGTGTGGCAGCATTGTTTCCGAGACACCTGAGATTTTGAGTGAGATTGAGAGGTTCTGTGGGCAGCTGTACACATCATCGTTGGAGCCACACGCAAGTGTGAGTAACGATCCAAGAGCAAGTCTTACCCGACACTATTCCGATGATAGCCCGGACGTCAGTCTAAGCGAGATTAGAATGGCTCTCCAGCACATTAAAAACGTCAGTGCCCCAGGAGAGGACGGAATTACAGCGGAGCTTCTGAAAGCAAGTGATACACTGGTACTTGAAGTCCTTCAGAGGCTCTTCCATTCCGTCTTCCATGGTGGCACTACTCCGGAGGCGTGGAGCAGAAGTGCGGTGGTCTTGTTCTTTAAAAAAGGCGACAATGCTCTCTTGAAGAACTACAGACCGATTTCCCTTCTGAGCCGCGTCTACGTGCTGTTTGCGAGAGTTATTACGAATCGTCTCGCACGCAGACTCGACGACTTCCAGCCTCCCGAATAAGCCGGTTTCCGAAAAGGCTTCAGTACCATAGACCACATACATACCCTTCGGCAAATTGTACAGAAGTCCGAAAAGTACAATTTGCCACTTTACCTGGCGTATGTGGACTATGAGAAAGCCTTTGATTCCGTCGAAATTTGGGCGGTGCAACAGTCCCTTCAGCGGTGCCAAGTTGGTTGTCGGTATATCAAAGTGCTGAAGTGTTTGTACAGTAGGGCTACGATGGCTATCCGAGTACAGAACCAGAGAACGAAACCTATCCAACTGCAGAGAGGTGTAAGACAGGGTGACGTTATATCCCCGAAACTCTTTACCGCTGCATTGGAAGACGTTTTCAAGCTACGGGACTGGAAAGGATGCGATATTTACATCAATGGCAAGTTCATCACTCACCTTCGATTTGCCGACGATATAGTTCTTATGGCAGAATCGCTGGAGGACCTTAGCACTATGCTTAATGACCTCAATGGTGTCTCCTAACGGATAGGTCTTAAGGTGAACATGAACGGAACGAAGATCATGTTTAATGTCCATGTCACACCTATGCCGGTAGTTCTTGGGAGCACTATGCTCGAAGTTGTTGACGAGTACGTTTACCTGGGACAAATAGTGCGACTAGGTAAGTCCAACTTCGACCGAGAGGTCATTCGACGAATTCAACTCGGCTGGGCAGCGAACAATAATGTGTCTTAATTTCCCGAACGCTGGTTCGGGTAACTAAGACACATCTTCCCGTCAGGTATATCTCAATCTCTGAAAACTAGATTGTACAACCAGTAAGTGTTGCCAGTGATGACTTACGGATCTGAGACGTGGTCCTTCACTGCTGGCCGTATGGGGACGCTCAAGGTCGCTCAGCGAGCTACGGAGAGAGCTATGCTCGGAGTTTATCTGCGTGATAGACTCAGAAATGAGGATATCCGCAGTAAAACTAGAGTGACCGACATAGCCCAACGGATTAGTAAGCTGAAGTGGCCATGGGCCAGCCATATAGTTTGAAGAACCGATAACCGGTGGGGAAGAAAGTTTCTGGAGTGGCAGCCTCGTACCGGTAGGCGTAGTGTAGCACGACCCCCCACTAGATGGAATGACGACCTGGTAAGATGTGCAGGAAGTCGATGGATGCAGGTGGCTCAGGACCGTGCTTTGTGGCATTACTTCGGTGAGGCCTATGTTCAGCAGTGGACTTGTGAAGGGCTGTAATGATGACTATGATGATGAATATAATATATACATATATATATAATCTGCATCTCGGAAACGGCTCCAACCATTTTCATAAAATTTAGTGTCCAGGGAGTTTCGTGGGCAGTAAATCGATCTAGTTAGGATTTAGTTTTTAGAAAATATCCCTTTTTCCGTGTTTCAGGCAATAAAAAAACTGCTACAATATAAGAATTACTAACGATCGTAATAGCTCAGGTGGGATGTCGGTCGGGCGTGATATCGGAGTTCCGTGGTTCGCGTCCTGTCTCTGGTCCGGCTTTTCTCTTTTTTTCAAGTTCCCTTCTTTTGTGAGAAAATCTATTATTTCAAGCCCTTTTCTTTAGTATTTTTTAAAAATACGAAAATTTTAATAAAACTAATTGCAGTCATGATTTTTTATTGAAATAACCAGTTCAGTTTTTTCTATTCTGTCAATAAGATAAATAAATATTATTTATGTGTCATCAGTATGTAACTTATAAATGTAATTTCAAAAAAAAAAAAAATGAGCAAAGCTCGGAGAAATTGGAGCATGCACCGTCTACTATGATTGTGATGCTTCGATCACCATGATCATAGTAGTTATGCAAGAAAACTGGTGATCCAATTTCACAATTTCTCGGGAAGCCCATAGGAAGGCATCTTCGAAAGGAGCGCTTTATGCCAGACCCAATCGATGGCTTTCGCTATGTCAAAACTAACGGCCGATTCCTTTATCTTGAACTCTACTACATCCACCCATCAATGAGAACAATGTTTCTGGAGTAATATATAATGATTTTAATCTATGAAGTAATATGTTTTCATATACCATAGAGCTACGTCGTGTTATTAAAATTATTCATCATAATCGTAACGGTACTTTACTGAACCATTGCTTAATTTTTTTCATAGAATTTTCCAAGGAACGTCACAAAAAAGTAAAATGAATAAAAGTATTTCATTTCAAAACATGCTTGAAACCCGGTAAATCCTTTTATGAAACAATTTTTTACACTAAAGTTGTCACTGTAATTAAAATGTTACCTAAAATAATCACAAGGAAACTTAATTTTATACGAGTAAGGGTAAAAACGAGCACACAGTTCACCGGATAATAATTGGATGCTGGGGTCTACACCAACACCTATACAAATTACCATTCAAAATACAGATGCGCTATTACACTCAGCTTGGACTTGGAATTTTAGAAAAAAAGGTTCACGTTCACGTGTGTCAGACTCAGAGTTAGAATTCTTGTATTCTAATTCATATATAAGCTTACTTTTGTTATACTAATTTTAACAATATTAATTTTTTTGAATTGATTGACGTAATGATTGTTTTCTTCCAGACCGAATTTCGGTACGGCAACCCCTCTCAACAAAGACTAATCATCTACGCATTTCAGGATTATACTTCTCTATTCCAAAACTCTCATAATTCGATGGAACGACGATCCGACACGACTGAAGAGTGATCGGGGGTGAAGACAACTTCCTGACTCCAAGCGGTAATTAAGAGTTTTATAGAAAAACTCAATAACTGATTTTCTGGTCCGACCATGGATTCTGGGTGGGATGATCAATATACGTTTATGACACAACAAAGCAGTCTGAGTCGAACTTTGGAAAAATATGAACCTTGCCAGTCTCGTGCTACTTTCAATTTCATTAAATTCTGCAATATAAGGTATACTATAATATGACTGAGGAATATAACATGAATAAAAATCTCATATTGTTTGTAATTTTTCTCATAATCCACCAATTAATTAAAATTGAATAACATTGAATGTTCAATCAAAAAAAAAAAGAAAGAAATATTTAGCTTGTTAAAGGTTGTAGATGAGCAAATTTGCTAAATACAGTCGCCTCTAGGCTTAAGTGCTCTGTCTGAACTCGTAAAAAATTATTAAGTATCTACGAGATTTGAAGTTAATTTTAAGCAAAAAAAAAAACTTTTACTTGAAATAAATATTTTAATAAGTTAATACAAAATAAATAAGGACAAAAACATTTTTGAATGCGTGTGACCCGACGTTAAATGAATGCTGGGACCCATAGACATCTACAAAATCAAGACGCTGAGCATTGTAAATATAAATAACGTAAATAACGTTACTTCTATCAAAAGTCCATCTGAACCCTGAACCCTGTTATCCCCATGGATTGCTTCATAAGAGTCCCTCCTATAAGACACTCAATTTGCAAACAAAGGCAATTTTATTAGGGAGACGGCGCTGCCCATTTCATGGTTTAATCCGTCTGCTGTCTCTTGAGATACCCACGGGGTAATAAAGACGTAGATTCTCTTACGCCATCACTATATGACAGCTGCTCTAACATTAATAAAATACACATTTAATTCCGCAATCTGGCCGTGAGAACGCGTGAATAATTAATGCTTACTACTGAGTGTTTAGTGCTTGAAGATACTGTCTGCTAACGTCTCAATATTAGATATTGATTTCCATATCCAAACAAAGAATTATATACAAGTATTTAACAGAAAATATTAAACACGTAATATTATTTCTAATATGATAGAAATACCTTATGAATTAATTAAATTGTTTATTAAGTAATTATCTTTACTAAGAAAAAGAAAAGAAGAAATGAATAATTAATTCTTCTCCATTTTCATCACCTGTCTGTAGGGAAGATTTGCCTTTTTTATAGGATAGGGTGACACGAGCACACAGTCCTCGTGAAAGTAAGTGGTTGCTGTGGGCCATAGACATCTACATCTATCCTCGATTACTAATCAAAATGCAGATGCGTTGTCACCCGTGAGGACTAAGATGGAATATCTCGTTTCCAGAAAAAAGTGTCTCCGGTTCTCCACTCTCATCATACGAAACAGAGCAGCATTAAGCTACTATTTCACGCTAGTATTCTGTGAGAGCGTGGTCCTTCCCCGGTCGAGCCGACCCATTCGTGCTACGACTATACTTCCAATATAACTGCAGCATGGGTCTACCATACCACGTATAAAACTTAAGCGTTGTGCTTTGTTGGCAAAGTGACGTTAGCAGTACCAGACATCTCTTACATTTAACGCTGCTGCCCGTGGTCTGAGTTGTTACTTCTGGCGTGAATGAGATGTAAATACCGCTATATTTAAGAGCCCATTACATATTTTTCTGGCATTTTCCATAGTCGCCTTTTACAACATCCACCGGATGAAATGAGGTGATTGATTCTCTTATTCTGCCAACGCACGGCAAAAGTCAATATTGATATAGAAATTCTGTTTATATAGTACGTATTTACTAGGTAGTATTCGCCTTTCTACCTAGGGTTTCATATAGGTACGTGTCACAGCTTTTTATATATTTCTGCCGCTAAAAACAATGCTTGCCCTACTTCTGTGTTTCGCTTAATAGGGTGAAAAGAGCCAGTGTAATAACAGACGGGGCAAGAGCTCTGAGGTAACAACGCAGCAGTAGTTTCCTTTGTTCGACGTTTAGTCCGGTTGTGAGGGACTGCAGTAGACACTATCAGGTGGATTGTAAGATATATTGTCGCTGCAGTTTTATAAAACAAGAACGTAATTTTATTACATTTCTAAATTATACAAGGGTTTTTGTAAAGGGTGTCCCGAGAGAAGCCCCTCGTCAAATCGCAGGGTTGTTTTTTTGCGAAATTTCCCTTCCGGCTACTGCACCGAACCTTACCATTAAGAAAAGATAGATAAGATTTTATGAAAACAGCTTCGGTCAAAGATGTCTTTGTTTTTAGATATATGATTTGACAAATCAGATTTGTTTTTTAGATAGCTGGTTTGTTTTAGTGTGAAGTGTAGATTAAGAAAATTAAGAAGTATTAGTATTTAATCTATTTTATGCCTGAAAATAACAGCCAAATTCATCTGTGTTTTGTATCGTTGGTATAGAGAATTTGACACCATTTTAGCAGTGAAGAAGCTATTCTAAGTCGTCAGGGGTGATACTTCATCTTTACAAAATTTATTTTTAATCGAGGTTAGATATAGGTGTCTATGGGTCATACACTCAGTACCTGGTTGACCGAGTTTTGCTCGGTATATTTTTTTTTGAAATCGTGTGTTTAGGAAATTATATTTAGATACTGATGAAATATGAATAATATTTTTTGATCTTACCGACATAATAGAAAAATGAATAAAGATCATGATAATTATTTATATTATTTAATTTTTAAAATAAATACTAAAAAAAGGGCTCAAAATAGAGTTTCACAAAGAAGAAGGGAACTTGAAAAAAAAATGAAAAAAGTCGGCCTGAAAACAGGTCTCGAACCACGGTACTACGATTTAGTAACGCCCATTTACCATTTGAGTTATTATAATCATTAACATGTTGCCAAAATTTACCTTCTTATTCTAACGATATTTTAGCAGTTTTTCATTGCCTGAAAACACGGATAAAACGACATTTTTTAAAAATTAATCCTAACTAGATCGATGTATTGCCCCCGAAAACCCATGGACAGTGAATTTTACGAAAATTGTTGGAGCTGTTTCCGAGATTCCGATTAAAAAATGGTATGGGATTTACAATCAACTGGCATTATTGTTTGTCGTTTGTCACCTGCATTCTATAAGAAATTTCTTGATAACAACGCATTTTCCGATATCTTTATTTTGTTTATATTAGATTTCAAGGACATGTGAAGTACGACTGCACGCTTTAAAGCTGAATACGACGCCAATGACTGCTCGTTTCGCAGCAAACCACGCGCCGCCAGTACCTACTCTTTGTTTATATAGACATGTATAATACCTATAATCAAAGCCGTACGGGCTTTGATGATATTTGACTAAGCTAGCTCAGATGCAGAGTAATGAACAACACAGAGAGCATTGCTTGCTTCTTAAATAAATTTTTCTTATTTATAATATTAGTTCCTATAGATTATAAATTCTGTACTTTATTCGTTATAAAATATTGTTCGAAAAGTTATTGAATTGATAATGATTTTTTTTCTTAATTGGTGCATCGTACGTAAAGAACCTCATATAACTGAAAATGTTTGTTCTTGTGAGTCTTAAAAGATGCCGTAATGCAAATTGCATAAATAATAAAGAAAAAAAACTAAAAAGTCGGTGATTGCCCCATAGTGGGGATAGGTACAGTGTATGTAAATTCTCACAAGACTACTCCGACTGGTCAATCACTTCACATCCGAAGTATTTCGGTTTTTCTTAATTACGTACTTACCCCATGCATTCGGACAATACATTGACCGACATTATTTGCGGTCTCTGTGCTTGCACTACTCTGTACATTCTTTTCCGACTGGGTCTTGATATTTTACATTTTTAGTGTTTCTCACTTGAAACCAGAAAAGTATAAATGATCAGTTTGGCTAATGTAAATGAGTAAAAATGCAACCTATTAGGCAGCCTCAAACAAAAAATTACCTTACAAAAATATAAGTATTAACCTCAAAATACAACATTCGAGCGGCGTTCATGCGATAAACTCTCTTTGTTTTACCACTTAGGTAACATTTATTTCTTTTCCTACCCATATTTACATTTATATACACTTAAACGCGTATAAAACACTAAATTAACGATTTTAGCTACAGACACATCGACTGTTGTTGCCTTACGTCACACGTCGAAGCGCCTGGTAATTTATTACGGCAAACTTTTATCTGGCAATATACGATATTATTATTAGGTGTTTTAATTAAAACGAATTATGTTAATAAATAATATTTTGTATCGAAAATAAAGATAGCAGGTACCTTCGGAATCACAATACAAACATTTTTACGTAAAAGAATTTTTCCTAAATTAAAATTCACAGAGTTTTAGAAGAACAATAATTTTATATATCATTTCTTAACATTTTTTTATTTGTTGGTATATTCATTTATTTTAAAATTTTAAAATGATGGTGACATTGTGAAAGACCCGAACAAACCTACAAAAATGTTTTAAAGCTTAGAATTAGGCTTCAGGTCAAAGTTCTAGTCAAGAGAAATACATTAATTTTCGCCAGTTCTCTTCGTATTCGGCCTTAACGCACGTTACTCTTTCTCACTTAAAAAAAAAGTAATAGAAAGGGACAGACATAAATATTTTTATATTTATTTATTTATTTGATTGCAACTTACTTTAAGGAAGCTACTCAACGCTAATCAACGATTATAATTACGAAAACTTTCAACCCTCTAAGTTTTGAAAGAATTAGATTAAAAAACCTGACTGTAAGCAACCCATAAACATCTACATCTATCCTTGATTATGTTGTCACTCCTGAGGGCTAAAATTGAATGCCTCGTTGCAAGTGAAAAGGGTCACCAATTCTATTCAAACACCATACAAAACACAGCAGCATTGACCTGCTAATTTACGCTGGTATTTAGTGAGAGCGTGATCCTTTACCGGTCAAACCGATCTATTCATGCTAATTATATCAGAACAATGTTGAAGAAACTAAGTTTAAAATAAACAAATGCATTGATAAAAAAACTAAAGCTAAAAAGGAAAAGTTTTCAAACACTCCTTATAATTCGCGAGGTAAATCCATTACTTTATTATTCATATAATCCAATTCGCAAATATTGATTTATTTGTCGCTCAACCGAACGATTCAGAGAAAGACTGACGTTAGCTTCGGCTGGAATCTGATGTGAAATTTCGATGAATCTGTTTAAATTCTTAGAAAAGCAAGTTTGAGTATTATTTTAGCCTGTAGCAGTCAGGCTAATCAACCCTAAACGGCAATAAATAATATCGTCTTCACACGCCGCTATCTTCATGTATCTGTCGATCATTTTAGAGCCGTTTCTTCAACGCCGCAGCTTGCTTTTTCTTGCTGTTCCGCAGCTGTGTCCTAAGCCAACGCCTCTCACCGACTACGCGCGCGCGCCGGCCTGCACAACTTTTATAGCCCAGACCAGCAACGTAGCTACGAGAAGATATACACGAGTCTCACGCCGGCAAATGGAACGCACATAATAGTTATATTTTGATTAATCTTTATTGGTCATAATATATGAATTGTAGTTGGCTAGGCAAATAAAAATTGTTACTATTGGTAAACTAACAACGTAGCCGGATATATAAATATAGGCAGGGTTGACGTAAAAATATATTCCATATTCCATACTACATACTACATACACCGTTCGTTTGCACATAAAATAGTAGTTTCATTTCTCCGCCACAAGACCACTCGGAGTCTGTTAATAGTGGACCTCATATCACCACTATTACAGTGGTGACCCCGTTACGAACACCGAGAAAGAAGATCCCGTTACGAACACCGAGAAGGAAGATCCCTACAAGAATAGAAGGAAAAATATCGGCGGACAAGATGATCGAAAACAACAGTAGCTCACACATATCGATGATTGAAGGCACTTCAACCAAGGCCAATGATACACGGTAGCTTCTCGAAGAAATTAGGAAGTTATCTTTCGATGTCACCGCGCTCAAAGCTTCCCAGCATCACACCTGTTACCAGCAAAAGTACAACCAGCGCAATCAACAACACCGAAGATCACCTTTTGGTCGCAACCGCTCCGCACGTAGAAGTTGATCAAGCTCAAGCACAAAATCCCCTTACTGCTACTATCGTCGACGTTTCGGGTTCGAGGCAAGAAAATGCACAACACCGTGTACATTCAAAAATGACAATTCGACAGGAAAACTAACTAATACGCTTGATGCGACGGAATCCAGCGTAACAGCAAAGTCCTACCGTCTTTTAGTCACCGATCAAAAAAGCAAGCTTACTTTCCTTATCGACACCGGAGCAAATATCTCAGTGTTACCGCCGAAACAAAGGCAGAAGTTGAAGCCATTGGATTTTCAACTCTATGCAGCAAACAATACGGTGATTTCTACATATGAAGAAAAAACAATGGAGCTGGATTTAAACCTACGCCGACCATTCAAATGGAGATTTATCGTCGCTACAGTCAGCAAACCAATCATAGGTGCTGATTTTCTTCAACATCACCAATTGATCATCGACATCATAAATAGAGTGTTCGCGAGTGATCGCAAGTGTTAAAACTGGCAGCGATCACCGAATGGATAGAGGCACACTGAACCTAAACGTTAAGTTGGAGTCGTCTAATAAAGTCAACGCTCCCTCACTCTTAATCTCATGGCTGTTAGACGGAAGACGAGGCTGCAATCGTCAACAGATTTAAAAGCATACAGGCAACTGATCACCAAATGCATGCGGCGAGACTTACGCAACTTTAATACTGCTCGTATTAAAGAAGCTATCGAGCGGAACCAGGGCTCCAAAGTCTTTGCCGGAGATCTGTCCGCCAGTAAGAGCCAACTGAAAAAGCTGAAGACTGAGTGTGGCAGCATCGTTTCCGGGACACTTGAGATTGAGAGGTTTTATGGGCAGCTGTACTCATCATCGTTGGAGTCACACGCAAGTGTGAGTAACGATCCAAGACCAAGTCCTATCCGACACTATTCCGATGATATCCCGGACGTCAGTCTAAGCGAGATTGGAATGGCTCTCCAGCACCTTAAAAACAGCAGGGCCCCAGGCGAGGATGGAATTACAGCGGAGCTTCTGAAAGCGGGTGGAACACCGGTACTTGAAGTCCTTCAGAAGCTCTTCAATTCCGTCCTCCATGGTGGCACTACTCCAGAGGCGTGAAGCAGAAGTGCGGTGGTCTTGTTCTTTAAGAAAGGCGACAACGCTCTCTTGAAGAACTACAGACCGATTTCCCCTCTGAGCCGCGTCTACGTGCTGTTTAAGAGTCATTACGAATCGTCTCGCACGCAGACTCGACTACTACCAGCCTCCCGAACAAGCAGGTTTCCGAAAAGACTTTAATACCATAGACCACATACTTACCCTGTGGCAGATTGTACAGACGACTGAAGAGTATAATCTGCCACTTTGCCTGACGTATCTGGACTATGACAAAGCCTTTGATTCCGTCGAAATTTGGGCGGTGCTACAGTTCCTTCAGCGGTGCCAAGTTGACTGTCGGTATATCGAAGTGCTGAAGTGTTTGAACAGTAGGGCTACGATGGCTATCCGAGTACAGAACTAGAGCTCGAAACCTATCCAACTGCAGAGAGGTGTAAGACAGGGTGACGTTATATCACCGAAACTCTTCACCGCTGCGTTGGAAGACGTTTTCAAGCTACTGGACTGGAAAGTTTACGGTATTAACATCAATGGCGGGTACATCACTCATCTTCGATTTGCCGACGATATAGTCCTTATGGCAGAATTGCTGGAGGACTTAAGCACTATGCTCAATGACCTCAATAGTGCCTCCCAACGGACAGGTCTTAAGATGAACATGGACAAAACAAAGATCATGTTTAATGTCCATGTCACACCTATGCCGGTAGTTGTTGGGAGCACTATGCTCGAAGTTGTTGACGAGTACGTTTACCTGGGACTAATAGTCCGACTAGGTAAGTCCAACTTCGACCGAGAGGTCAATCGACGAATTCAACTCGGCTGGGCAGCGTTCGGGAAATTAAGACATATCTTCTCGTGAGGCATATCTCAATCTCTAAAAACTAGATTGTACAACCAGTGCGTGTTGCCAGTGATGACTTACGGATCTAAGACGTGGTCCTTCACCGCTGGCCGTATGAGGACGCTCAAGGTCGCTCAGCGAGCTATGGAGAGGGCTATGCTCGGAGTTTATCTGCGTGATAGACTCAGTAATGAGGATATCCACGGTAAAACCAGAGTGACCGACATAGCCCAACGGATTAGTAAGCAGAAGTGGCAATGGGCCGGCCATATAGCTCAAAGAACCGATAACCGATGGGGAAGAAAGGTTCTCGAGTAGCAGCCTCGTACTGGTACGCGTAGTGTAGGGCGACTCCCCACTAGATGGAGTTACGATCTGGTAAGATATGCAGGAAGTCGATGGATTCAGGTGGATCAGGACCGTGCTTTGTGGCATTACTTGGGGGAGGCCTATGTTCAGCAGTGGACTTGTGAAGGGCTGTAATAATGATGATGATGATGATCATAAATAGAAGAATCATCAACGGGAAAACCAATCTTGCATCTCAGTCTTTCGTCCAAGCAACCAATCTGCCCACAATAAGAGGCATAGATGTTCAACAATCGTATCACAAAATCCTCGAAGAATACCCTGGAATCACAAGAATAACTTCTATGAAATGAATACCGAAGAACGACGTTGAGCATTTCATCGAAACCAATGAACCACCACTTCATTGTCGTGCACGCCCAATCGCATAACACCTATACAAGCAAGTACGAAAGGAATTCGAAAACATGATCGACAAGGAATATGCCGTCCAAGCAAAAGCTCTTGGTCATCACCACTTCACATTGTACCGAAGAAGAATGGAGAATTACGAGTGTGTGGAGATAACAGAAGACTAAATTCTATTACCATTCCTGACCGCTACCTAATACCGCGTGTCAAGGATTTCACGCATCAACTGTCAGACAAGACTATATTCTCCACCATCGATCACAACCGAACTTACCAACAAATAAGAGTACGCGATGAAGACATAGAGAAGACAGTAATAATTACCCCAATGGGATTATTCGAATTTCCAAGAATGACCCCAGGATAAAAGAATGCTGGTCAAACCTTCCAAAGATTCATACACGAAGTACTTCATGGACTGGATTTCGTTTTATCATTCTTTGATGATCTCCTTGTTGCAAGCCCTGATAAAGAAACGCACGAAACCCATCTACGCACCGTGCTACAGCGATTAGAAGACAACGGAATCGCTATCAACCCTTTGAAATGCATATTTGGCCAACAAGAATTTCAATTTCTTGGTTTCACAGTCAGCAAGGAAGGAATCAAACCGCCTGCCGAAAAAGTCAGAGCAATCATTGATTATGCGAAACCTAAAACTATCGAAGAGCTAAGGCGTTTTCTTGGGATGATAATTTTTTACAGAGAACACATACCTAAAGCCGCTGAAATTCAAGCACCACTTCACGCCTACCTCCACAATACGAAGAAAAGAGATAAAACGTCAATCGGATGGAATGAGGAAGCCACGAAAGCATTTGAAGCTTGTAAAGTTGCGATCCAAAATGCAGCTTTGCTCGCTCACCCATCACAAGAAGCAACCCTTGCTATCTTCAGCGACGCGTCCGATCTCCAAGCAGGAGCCGTTCTCCAACAATACAGCAATGGGAAATGGCAACCACTTGGCTATTTTTCGAAGAAGTTCTCCGATAGTCAACGTAACTACAGTACATTCGACCGAGAGCTACTCGCCATTTACATGGCTATCAAGCACTTCAGAAAAACGTTTGAGCGTCGAAACCTGATCGCTTTTACCGACCACAAGCCATTAACATATGTACTTCTGAAGAATCCATCGCTATCGGAAACACCACGACAAGCAAGACAACTTGTTTTCATAAGTGAATTCACGACCGATATACGTCACATCAGTGGAAAGGACAACATAGTCGCCGACGCACTCAGTCGCATACCAATCGACAGTGTAACGTGCCGTACATCAATCGACTATCATAAGATCGCCGCAGCACAAGACAGAGTTAGCGACAACATAAAACATCTATCGAAGCAAAGTAACTTGTCCATCAAGCAAGTTACAATGCCAATGACGCATGAACTTATCTACTGTGAAGTCTCAACGTCTACCATGCGACCATACCTACCAGAAGAATGTCGTCGCGAAGTCTTCAATACACTGCACAACATCAGTCATCCAGGTGTTAGAACAACAAGAAAACTCATCACTAAAAAATTCTTTTGGACTTCAATGCAAGTGCATGTAGGTAACTGGGCGAAGCAGTGCATTCAATGCCAAAAATGCAAAGTACAAAGACGTACATCAAGTAGCCTAGCTTCATTTCTACCTACGGAGAGATTCGAACACCAGCATGTTGACTATCGTTGGACCATTACCTACTTCACCGCAAGAACATCGTTACCTCGTAACAATTATCGACAGAACAACAAGATGTCCAGAAGCAATACCTACCGATGATACTTCAGCTGAATCCGTCGCGAAGATAATTTATGAAAATTGAATTACTCGTTTCGGATCACCCAAAACCATCCCAACGTATCAAGGAAGAAACTTCGAAAGCAACCTATTCCTCAAACTTCTTCAAGTTATGGAAATACAGAAGACACGTTCAACAGCATACCATCCTCAATCAAACGGAATAATCGAACGATGGCATCGTACATTGAAGACCGCATTCAAAACTCGTTTATCTCAACGTACAAAGTGGATTGATAAGCTACCTACAGTGCTACTTGGACTACGAAGAACACCGCGTGCAGACACTAGTCTTAGCGTCGCTCAGCTAACCTACGGCTGCAGCATAAGACTACCGTGTGACTTCTTCACTTCAACATCGTCAAACAATCAAGAAATGGATTACGATTTTGTAACTCAACTTCGAGAATCAATCAACAAAGCCTTACCGTCGAAATGCACATCATCGCACGGAAATAATAAACCAGTATTCATTCATCAAGATTTGAAAACATGCAAGCAAGTTTTTGTTAGAAACGACTCAGTGAAAAAACAATTTCAACCTACCTACGATGGACCGTATAAAGTATTAGAGCGAAATAGCAAGACTTTTAAATTACAAATACCCGGAAGGAAATCTACAATTATATCGATCGACCTTTTGCCTATATTATTAACGAGGATAATTCAGAGGATTCGTCATCATCATCACAACCACCAGCGAGGAAGCTTGAAAATCTATCATCTACATCAATCCAGATGAAACCTATTTTAAAAATTACGAGACACGGGCGAGTCGTCAAGCCTCCGGTACACTTTCGCTAGGGGGAGAGTGATGTAGCGGTCAGGCTAATCAACCCTAAACGGTAATAAATAATATATACCCTGCTGCTATTATAACGCATAAGGCGAAGAAAACATTTATTTCCTAATTATCCCCGGCTACTGAGATACTGCGGGCTGCATATCGATGCAAGATAATTTGACGTATATATTTAACGTTCTAATAAAGAAACAAGAAGCAGCCGCAAATGTCATTCAGCGCCACATCGTCTTCACACGCCGCTTTCGTGATGTATCCGTCGACCATTTTGAAGCCGTTTCTTCAACGCCGCATCTTGCTTCTTCTTGCTGTTCCGGAGCTGTGTCCCACGCCGCCGCCGCTCACCGACTACGCACGCGCTTTTTTTCTTTTTTTTGCGCTCGAAGCAAATATGGGCAACCCTTCGGAAAGCGGGGGAGGGAGGTGGGGATCGCTCATAGCATACCACGCAGCCGGCTGCGTGGTTATGTGGAAACTTTTACCCACTAAACCCCAACTTTATGGATTGGCTTACCGATCTGACGAGAGATCTCTAAGCCGTATACGGACGCGACCCTCCTTGGCAGAAAGGAGGGCGCAAGGCGCGCGTGCCGGCCTGCACAACTTTTATAGCCCAGTCCATCAACGTAGCTACGAGAAGATATACACGAGTCTCACGCCAGCAAATGGAACGCACATAATAGTTGTATTTTGATTAATCTTTAGTGGTCATAATGTATGAATTGTAATTGGCTAGGCAAATAAAAATTGTTATTATTGGTAAACTAGCGACGTAGCCGGACATATAAATATAGGCAGGGTTGACGTAAAAATATATTCCATATTCCATACTCCACACACCATTCGTCTGCACATAAAATAGTGGTTTCTGTTCTCCTCCACTAGACCAATCAGAGCCTGTTAATAGTGGACCTCATATCACCACTATTACAAGCCTAATAGATGAGTACCATAATTATATAATTTTCAAGGTATCTTGAGTAGTTAAATATGTACGCATCTGATATTACAATAAACAAAGGGTCTACATAGTTTTAATTGAAAGAGGGTTGTAAAAGAGCTCAGTTTACCTGGTAGTAATTTATTCTGTTACTTATAGACGCGTGGATATATACGTATCCTCGAAAAAAAATCAAATTAAATATGAAGTGTGTGAGATATGATCAGCTGCAGCTAATCGTATATTATGGTTGTAGTAACAATGGGACCACGCCTTCATAGAATGCCGGCGTTAAATAGTAGTTTAATGTTGCTCTGTTTTGTGTGGTTAGTGTAGAAAACGTGAGATCATTTTAACTGGAAGCAAGGCAATCTATTTTAGTCCTGAGGTGTGACAACGCATCAGAATTTTGATTCTTAATCGAGGATAGATGTATTATAAATATGTCTATGGGCCACAGCATCCACTTAACATCAAAAATTTAAATAGTTAGATGCGCCCTTACCATAGTACGACCACTCCGAAATGTGTTCATTCTCAAATGAGTGAGCTCACTCATTCGCAATCAGAGCTCATTTGTGCGACAAAGAAAGTAGTATACACAATTTCTGTAGGATAATAAGAGATGACACTATTGCATTAGTGTGCGCACGTCAGTGTCTTGCAAACGAACACATCCAAAAATAATGCTACAGTTTTCAAGATGAAGGTGCATCTAACTTTTTAAATCTTTGCTTAACATCAGGTGAACTGTGTGCTCGTTCGTCACCCTTATTCTATGAAAAAGGTTAGTTACAAATAAGTACTAATAGAACTTTTAAAAATATCGCTGAGTCTGACTTCTTTCATCTTACCCTCCTTGCAATTGGGGGTCTCTACAAATGGAAGTTAGTACACCTATCAAAGCGATTTATGCAATTTGTTAAAGTTTTACAAAAGCCATTCTTTTTGTTAACTGACTCCAAAAAGGAGTAGGTATTCTGAACTTTTTTCTTTGTCTGTTCAATTTTATTGATTCTTATTGTATATGAAAGCTAGTGCTTCTCGTATGGTCCCATACAAATTTGATTAAGATGTGACCATTAGTTTTGACTTATACTTATTATTACGTATTTTAATGACTTCGAATACATTGATTTTATTCTTATTTTATTTATATTGAAGCCGGTTCTACAAAATTTTTGATTTTACCACTTGTTGAACTTTATAACCGTGAGGCTAATGTTAAGAGATAACAATAGCGATCCAATTTGATTAATAACTTTTTACACGAATACTTCAAATTAAATAATAATTTTATAGGTGTTATGTATATTCATTAATCTATACACTATTAAAAATAATCACGAAAATGGTGCAACGGTCAACGGTCTTCGAGAAATCGTGTGGAATATACATAAAAAATATACGCATCGAATATAGATACTCTTCATTTTTGAACTCGTTTAACGAAAAATATTTTTGACTTAATTAAGTGAAAACCTAATTAAAAAAGACAAGAAATTCAATGTAACTGAAAATTATTCGTAATCCTCATAAAAGCATTTTAGCCCCAAATGACAAAAAATTGCGTCGTCCTTCACTTTATTTTTTCTCTAATCAGAAGAAACTCAGTTCTTTCACTTTATTTTTTCTCTAATCAGAAGAAACTCGGTGAGAAACGTTAATGGTCACGACTTTCGAAAAGAAAAAAAATAACATTTTGCGTCAAAAATAATAAAATGATAATACTAATATATTAATTCTTCGTCGATAATGTGAATCTTTGGCCGCTTTTCATCGGATGTGACGTAGTGCTTTGTATATAAAGACTAGAGACTCGTCCGTCTTCGCCTGGAAATGATCTATTAATGTGGAGTTATTAAGTTTTAATGAAAACCAATAACCATTTTATTTTATTAACCTTTCATTTCGTTAAAAAATATCGGATCAAATATAGTCTAAATCCCTCCTGGCATTGCTCGATATCAGTTCCTAAGGTTTAGCCACAAACTGTTCAGCCTTTCCGAAAACTAGCCCGGACAGACAGTCAGATAGACAAAAGTATTGAAAATGCTTATTAATGTCTTAATGGCATACTAATATTTCACTGTGCTTAATAGTATCGAGTTGCTTCAATATGACAAACAAACACTTCAATCATTACGTGTGTAGACATGTTTCTGTAAAAATATTTTCTCTCAGGAGTCACTTCGGGTAGGTATCACACTCTTAATTATTTCTACTGTCAAATATCAGTGCGTGCACTGCTTTGTTCTGATCTGAAGGATGCAGAGGGCCAGTATAGTTACAGTCTGTGAGACACTCCACGTCAGTCCTCAGAGGTACCAAGGTAGCAAGTGTCCATGCATGGACCTCAGTAGCCACTTACCTCATCTAGACTGTAAGTTCGTTTTTTACTTCAATTTTAAAAAAAAATCAAAGAGGGATCTAACGTGTCTTATGGTAAGTAACAACTGCTGTCGATAAACAACTGCAACACTAAGCAAACTGCAGAAGTATTACCGGACATTTAAATAAGTATCGTTTCCAAAAAATCGCTCGGTTAATCAGATTCCACAAAGCAGTCATGCAAGGAAGAAGTTTTATTTGTACAAGAATTGTACATCATACATTGTAATATGTACAAGTCAAGTCTGTAATTCGTGGGTAGGGCGTAGGCATAGTTCAAAGACCAGCAATCCACTCGGACCTGGTTTAAACAAAACACATGAGTATAGGAGAAAAATTGTGAAAGAATTGATAGGTTTCAAGCGCATCGCCTGCACAATTGCACAATCCCAAACCGAAATATCCCTATAGTTGCCTTTTACAATATACTAGGCAAGTAACCCGGTTGGCACATTACTTTTAACCGAATCCTAGAATTATATTAACGTTTTTCCGAGAGTATCTATGTACGCTCTGTAACCTAAACCGCATGATGGATTTTAGTATATTAGATGTCGTTAGATTTTTCCTAATTGTGGGAGTGACATAAGTTATATATATATATATATATATATATATATATATATATATATATATATATATATATATATATATATATATATATTGCATGTACAAAAAAGGGAGAGGATGTCTTTTTAGTAAACTTTTTTAACGCAATCGAGTTTTTTTAATTACTATATATTTATATTTAGTAATTTTTAAATGTTTTAGTTGATATTAAGAAGCGCTGCCCATGTTATATGGTTTGCTTTTCCATGTTGCCTTTTTCGACACCCACGGGATGATATGGGATAGTGGATATTCTTACACAGGCATTACACAGTTGAATAAACAATCTAATTGACAAAGAAACAGACGTGCTACTTAGCATTGTAAGCATATACATATTTTATTTTAATAAAGCGGTTAGGACGTTATCTAACGTAACGTAATCGTGATCTAATTGCATGGGTGTTTCTGCACTTATGAACGCAATATGTAGAGTATTTTTTTTGTTTTTAATAACTTTAATATAAGAAGAAAGGGGTTCAAATTAGATCGGCTGTAAGTTCTGGTCTGAAAGGTATAAACAGCCAGTATAATTACACATTGTAAGGTATTTTATCTTAGACCTCAGAGATGATAACGCGCCTGTTGCTATCTTTGTTTGAAGTTGAGTACAGGAATACAGAAGAGATAGAGAGAAGTGACTTGTAAGTTCGTTTGGACTTGGATTCGATAAAAAAATTGTCCTAGTGTGTTTTTTAAAATAAGATTGACAAGCGAACATATAGTCCCTCTGATGGTAGTAATACCTATGGTGTGGCCACGTAGACACATAGATCTACATGGCATATATTCTCGATTAAGAATCACCCCTGACAATTAAAATAGAATGCCTCGTGTCCAGTAAGAAGAATCACTGGTTCTCTGCAGTCGCCATGTATAACACAACAGTATTACGCTGCTATTTTACATTAGTACTTTGTGGGGGCGTAATCCTTGTCCTGTGTGGTCGAGTCGACTCATTCGTGCTATAACCATATTATAGCTGGAGAAATTAGATCTGTTAGGCTCTCTCTTTGCGTTCAACTTGACTCTCGATGACGGGGAGAACACACCGTCGACCATTCCGTGCTCCTTGCCGGATATGCGGTTTACACAGTGCTCGTTTCGCAAAGCACTCCTCTCCCTGGATATCAGCAAGTATATTGGGCGTGATGGAGTCCCTCTCATTGTACTGAAGACTTGTGCTTCGGAGTTGGTACCGATTTTAACGCATCTTTTTTGATACTCCTACTCCCAAGGCGTAGTCACAAATTCATGGAAGACAGCTTTGGTCCACTTTGTCTCTATAAAAGGCAACCGCCCAGACCCGTCCAACCACAGGCCTATCACTATCACCTACTTGTTCTCAAAAATAATGGAGTCCATGATAAACTGCCAACTCATGAGGTACCGCGGTAACTCGTGAGGTGGCAGTAACTCATCAGCTGATGATCCTCGAGATCACCAGCTGTTACCGAGTTACCGCCAATACAGTTTCAATCATGGTCGATCAGCTGCTGATCTTCTGGTCCGCCCGATTCATAAATAGGCGGAGGCAGTAAGGTCCAAGTGGGAGGCATTGGCCGTTAGCTTGGATATAGTGAAGACCATCGATCAGTTCCTGCATAAAGCGTTTCTTTCGAAGCTCCCTTCTTATGGGCTTACCGAGAAATTGAGCAATTGGATCATCATTTTATTTGCTGATCGGAGCATCAAGTTCTTAGTAGACGGCGTATGATCTGATTACAACCCTACTAACGCTGGTGTTCCACAAGGCTGCGTGCTATCACCAACGCTGTTTCTTCTTCACATTGATGATGGAACATGCAAACTGGCAACATTCATTGCTGTACAGACGACGGCACTGGTGATGCCTTGTACACCGGCCGTGCCAATATTTCTCGGGAAAACGTCGCCGAGTACCGAGACAAACTTGTATTTAAAGTCGAGTCTTTGCTGAACTAATTCTCGGATAGGAGGCGACTGAATCTAGTCCAGTTCAATCACCAGAAGACACAAATTTGCGCGTTTACCGCTAAAATGTACTCCTTTGTCGTATTTCTTCATTTTCAAAGCACAAGTTCGGCCTCACTTGGAATACTGTTTTCATCTCTGGGCCGGAGCATCCCAGTGCTAGCCCCTTCTACTGGACCGCAACTAGCGCAGAGCGGTTCAAATTGTCAACGACCGTGTTTTTTCTAATCGGCTCGATTCACTGGCACTGCGGTGCGTTGTTGCATCGCTTTGCATTTCCTAAGGCATCTGCCGCGGAGTCCATTGAAGAATTGTTTAGATTGATTTCAGCCACCAAATTTCACAAACACACATCGAGTCAAAATTTACGATACCATCCTCACCATCTGGGTGCTTGACGGTCCACCACTGTGCCTTTTACTAAGATTTTTCGTCCTCCTGCAACTTCTCTGTGTAATTGTTTACCACCAGCAATTTTTCCCGAAAGATACGATATAGGAACCTTCAATAAAAGAGCTTGCTTCTTTCTAAAAGGCCGGCAAGCACCTCTGATGTTGCGATTGTTCATGGGCTGCGGTAGTCACTTACTATCAGGTGAGTCGTATGCACGTATGCAGGGGCCTTATATATTAAAAAAAGACTTTTTGTAGGAATTGTCATTAAACTTGATATAATTACAATACACTGATAAACTTGATATAAGGATCGTAGCGAATTTAATATGGATAAGAATTTACAAAACATACTCGTTCATCTCGTGGTTAGGTACAGCCCTCCTCTCATTTCTGAGCGGGTTATGAAGTTGGCGGATTGACATGTCCTAAACATTTTTATACCTTAGGTATGCAAGTTTCCTCACGATGTTTTCCTTCACCGCTCATGCACTCTGTGAACTTTCAGACTGTAATCTGTAAACTCCGGGACGTCAAACACCTCAGAATCGTACGTCACAATGGATGCTGTAAGACAGTTGAAATTTCGAGAATAATAAATAACACGAATTAAACACAATAAAATCATTACAATTAGTTTTATTCAATGTCTATTATTCACGTAGATATAAGGAATATTTATGTCGGTGAATATTTAATTCAAATTAAAAAATAGGTAAATATAGTAAGTATACCTTTATTATTCAAAGTAAGGATTTCGCAGTTTTAACGTGAGTGCTATGTTTAAATCATTAATAATCAGTGGGAACCGGAAAGCGGCTTGTGTATTTACTTCAAATCAGCTGAAAAATTATCTTCCTTTCCAGGACTGTATAGTACAATAAAAAGTCTTCAAGTATAAGTTAAAGTTAAATTTACAGCCTATATATGTGCAAAGAATACACGCTGTTACAAATAACTATAAACATCATCGTCATCACCACAAGCCATCACAAGTCCCCTGCTGAACACGGGCCTCCCCTAAGGAATGCCTGCAGAACAGTCTGATTCATTTAAAGTGGTAGAGTCATGCTGCAACTATTACCACATCCCACAGAATAACAGCAGCTTAATGCTGCTATGTAATAAGTATGTATGATGCGTATAGAGAACTGAAGACTCTGTTTACTAGTAACTATTCATAAGCATCTCTTAGGACTCTGGATTATCTCCGCTAGGGATATAGTTATATATGGGTCACAGTATCCACTTGTAAACTTTATTTTTTTTAAAAGTACCTGCATCCAGGTTGTCACTGATGTCAGGAACATTGATGGTTCAGTGGCTTAGCATGTTTACATCGCAGAAGGCCGTGGGTTCGAATCTCGCACGAGACAACTATTCGTATGGCCTACAAGCAATTGATATGGGTCTGAATGGGTTTCCTTTAGTAATTTATGTCTGGATGTTTTTCTTTGTGCAATTTATGAATGCAAGTTGCCTCCATAGTACAGGTGTACAGTATACAAATTTGCGGCTTGAAATATCGCACCGAATAAGTATTTGTAAAGCCGGGATAAATTATGTTTGCATGTAAATGCACTCACAATTTAGGAGTAAGTACTGTTATGGGTGAAACATTTATTTTTATTGAGAAGAAAAATGGTAGTCAAGATTTTTGCCAAGCATAAATGTTATTAAATAAAATGCTTGTACGAAATACTAAAACTAAATATTATTTACTATCTTTAAAAGCGTACACCCAAATAAATACATGTAAATAAACTTCTTGTTTAACCACTATTGTTTGGAAAAGGGTTGAATTCGCTGAAAGTCGTATTCCGGAATCAAATTGCCGTACACAGCGATGTGTGCAAAAGGTTTTCCTGTGCGCACATGCTTTGAATTCTAAATGGCTTACTTAGTAAAAATATGTTGATTATTTTTAGGACTGATTGTGTTTTTTTAGTTTTGTTTAAGAGTGGATTGTCCAATTTTCTTTTTTTTATATAAAGCTGAAGGTACAAAATAACTAACTTATACGTGCTAGACCGATGCTGTAGCTATAATATGATGGTAGGAATTGTAAAAGGGTCGCCCAGAACTCGCGGGACGACCACGCTCTCTCAGAATACTAGCGTAAAATAACAGCTTAATGCTGCTGTGTTTCGTATGATGAGGGTAGAGAGCCAGATACACCTTTTACTTAAAACAAAGCATTCCATCTCAGTCCTTTGGAGTGATCACGCAATTACATTTTGATTCTTGATACAGGACAATTGAGGGTGTATATTGGCCACAGTATCCATTTACTATTAGGTGGAATGGGTGCTCGTTTGTCACCCTTATGCGATAAAAAAAAATTGCAAACAACATCAATCGCTGTTCCAGATGCGTTGTTGCTATTGAATAGTAACAACTGACTTAGGAGCTCCTTCTTTCTGAAATTCCGCCAGTATGGTAATATTCACGGGCGGAGGCAGATCACCATTAGGTAATCTGCATGCTCATTTTTTCTCCTCTTCTTTAAGCAGTACGGAGCAATGCACTAAAAGGGCTGTTAAATACATAAAGAGAAAATATAACCAGTCTTACCTCGGCAATAATTTCCAAACACTTACAATAAAACAACAACAGTATTTGTTATTCGGAAAGGTGATTCTCAAGATGCGTAAGGAAGGAAGGATACGAAACCAAAAAGGGAATATTTAGCTTATACATTTTTAAGAGCTAACGATAAATTATCTGCATTTATGGACGGGAATCTCTGGCCAAACGGTGTTGCTTTTCGCAAGTTTGTTTTAAGTAAAAACTCAGCTAATTGAATAAAATTAAAAGTAAAATATGTTGTCAAAATTTTATTGATAATATTAATTTGACTACCACATTTGTTCGTTTTAATAGTAAAAATGTAAATAGATGAATAGAACATGGTTATTACTAATGTAATTACCAATAATGGGAAATATTAGTAACGACTTTCGTTATCATGGCAAGTCTTCTATTGATGCAACCAAGCTAGTTCGAGGTCGTCCTTACGGAAGGGTAGCTTTACTAGGGAGAAAACGTATCTTTAATGCCGTGTCTGTGGTTAAGTGTAGCAATGACAGTATCGTAGCTGTTAGAATGGACTTAGCGGATAGATCGATTTTACTTATTTGTGACGTATATAGGCTGTAAATTTAAATTTTAACTTTAATAATTAAAATAATAATTTTAATTTCAATAAACTGTACAATTAATTCGAAAAACGTCTAAATTTAAAGTTGTTTTCAGTAACAGGCACCTGAACTTGATTAAACCTGTGTCTCATATTTAAGTGCTAATAGACATAGTAAAAAATATTTTCTGTTTCTTATATTAAATAAATAACATACCTACTAATTAAGGTTATTTCGGTAGTAAAGATTATCATTAATAATTTAATTATGATATTAATTAACTTAAAACAATCAGCATCTTTTTGTATCCGTATCGTATAACAAATATTGTAACCATGATCGAATAACATTTTTACAATCTGCCATTTTTAAAGAATATACGTACAAAATTTTATTGAGATGATTATACTTCTGTATAAAAAGAATTTAACCAACAAATAAGACCCAACACCATCATCAGGCCTGTTGTGACTTATGCCTGTGAAACCTGGGATTAACCCAGAGAGACGAACTGAAGCTTGCCGTGTTGTAAAAGTGCTGAGAAAAATCTATGGTCCCATAAAAGAGCGTGACGGTATCCATCGTCAACGCATGAACCATGAACTGGAAGCACTTATCGGGCACGAGAACATCGTCAGGTTTTGTAAGTCGTAGCGACTGAGGTGGGCGGATCACCTTGAAAGAATGCGGGACACTCCACAGCGGACAGCCGTAAAAATAATGACAAAGTGGACGCCGCAACAAAAGAGACCGAGAAGCAGGCCTATAAAGCGTTGGAGTGACTGTTTGGAAGAAGATCTCAGGAAGATGGCAAAGTTTACCAACTGGAGGAAGGTAGCCAGGCAGCGTGACAACTCGAGGAAGATTGTGAAGGAGGCCAAAACCCACAAAGGGTTGTAGCGCCAACGGAAGGAAAGTATAAAAAGAATTTTCTGTAGAAAAGGGCCAAGGAATGTAAAAAATCTATGCATGAAGCCATATCGCACGTGGACCCCACGGGCCGTTATTTCACATATATGTAGTCATATCTCAGACACTCACCTTTACGTAACTTACTTAGTTCAGCTCTGATGCTGCCCCGGCTCTAAGCAAGGTAACCCTAAGATGAGGGGCTGCCAAAGTTTCGTCGCAAGTAGTATCACACACTACGGTTTTAAATACTAATTTTACTACTTGTCTTAAATCTAAATAACGCAACGTATATTTTACCCAGACAAAATCGAGGCAGGTCGCTAGTTTAATATAAAATTAAACTTAATAATGTCAAAATATTTTTATATTAACAAACAAATTTTGACATGGTGGAGTATGAATTTAATCTTAAAATTGCTTCTAAGTACCGGGACTATGTTAAAAACACCAACTTCACTAACTATTGTGTGGAAACTATTTTATTCTTTTTTATTCTTTAAAGTCGGTGTTCAATTTGTAATAAAAGTTCAATTGAAATAAAAGGATTTTTTAAAATTTGAATAAGTAGAGTATTCAAATTAAAAAAAATCCTCATGTAGGTTTGCACTTTGTGCAATCATGCAGCTTAATTTTAATTAAAAATTCTTTGATGACATTAAACATTGGCTTGTTTAATTTACCTTCGTCATAAACTCGATGTTAAAAGATATTTAAGAAACAGGTTTATTTACTACTCAAATTTTGATGAATGATATGCGAGGCTATTGAAATTGAAAAAAAAAACATCCCAATTTTAATAGAGAAGAAGAATGGGTGCTGCCATTTGCTTGAGATCCTATAATTAACAAACTTAAATCCAATCCTTGCATACCACTGTAATACTTTAAGATTCTGTTAGCTCTTTCTGCGTAGATCGGCCTAAAAATTAATATTCAAAAAACTTCCGTCTGAGGCGGTACAACATAACACAATCATAAATATCTCGTAAGATATTTCTCTTACAAGTATTCGTACTTTGCACCTGTTACTACTTGAGAATAAATGTTACACGTGAGCAGTTTGTAAGGCGGTAAGTCGCTTGTTTTTCAGCGGGAAATGCGACAGAAACCAAAGGCTACGAAAAGTAAGCTGTTGTTCTTGTAAATACTTCGAAGCACCTGTAAATTTTCTTATGTACTTACGATTAACGTTCACATTATGTTTGAGGAATAGTTAGTGCAGTGGATAAGTTTTTACTGTGGACAGCGGGTTCAGATCTAGCACAAAACAAATGATTGTATATCCTACAATTGTTCCAAATCTCGGTGATCTATTGTTTTTGAAGTGAAAACTTTTTTGGAATTTTATGATTTTAAACTCTATGAAATGAAAAAAAAACTACACTTAAAAGATACAAACATATACATCTACGAGATTTTCCCGCGAGATAATTAGATAAAATACAGTATACAGTTTTTCTTCAAAAATTTTTATATTTTAATTACATAAACTATAAAATTATCCTACTGATACTATACATATATATACTATAGAGTGTATTGTGCATTCGTCTTATAATATCTCCACTCACTCATTATTTGAAAGACAGCAGCATCGTATAGCTATTTTACGTTGATATTCCGGAGATGTATGGCCCTTCTTCTAAAAACTAATATCTTGAAAACTGAATACGGTTTTTTACTTTTGTATATTATATATAGATTGAAATGTAGTGGCGGTTATGAATATCAACTACCCCATATCTTCCTGTATGTAAAAGGCGACAGAGGGAAACAGGCGTCAAATGGTCAGCATCTTTCGGATCACAGAAATTGTCTAAAAACATCGGTGGTTGTCAACCCGCTCACAAAACGTGGTGACTATGACAATATAGCCCCTATGATTAGAGGTACAGAGAGGCGGCCCCCAGTCCCCGACAGTCCTGTTATTCCTGGCTATGATAGCGACCATGGTAATGGCAGGGCAGTGGCTGCTTAGAATCTTCAGTGGAAATTCGGTTGCCACCTAAGATGAATCGACCTGGGAACATACAACGCACGCACCCTGAGAACTGACGAGAAGATCCTGGTGTTAGAAGAAGAAATAGAGAAGTTTCGTTTGAATATTATAGGTTAATCCGAGGTTCGAAGAGAGGGGGAGGACACGGTAATCATCAAACCCGGAAACTTGTTGTAGCACCGGGAAGGCGACCATCTGTCCCAATGAGGTGTCGGATTTATTGTCCACAGGTCTCTCGTTAACAACGTTGGAAAGATTGGAGGCGTGTTGACAAAGTTTGCGTACCTTATAATCAGAATCACCAAACGGTATTTGCTGAAGGTCATGCAAGCTTATGCACTAACCTTGGCACATCCTGATGTGGAGGTGGAAGAAGTGTATAAGAATACATGCAATTCATTCCATACATTCCTCCAAAAGTCACTATACGGAGTTAATGGGAGAATTTCAACGCAAAACTAACACAATGAGAACGGTAAGCTGAAAGTTTTGAAATTTGGAATAGGGCAACGGAAATCTTTATTACAGAAGCGACGCCACAGATAGTGGATCTGGTCGACCGCCGACGGTTCGACAAAATATGAGATTGGCTTCATTATGACGACTAGATGGCAACAGTTCAGTGATATCTCAGCACTCGCTTAAAATCAGGTGAGCCGCATATTAGTTTGCCCCTCTTCTATAAAAAAAGTCGCAAGGGTGAAAACTGGCAGCGATCCCTGAATGGTTAGAGCCACTGAACATAAACTAGAGAGGTCTTCTCTAATGTAATTAACGATTCGTCTCCCTCGTGCTATAATCTAGAGTCCCGAAACCATTCACCTCGAGTTACAAAATCGTTTTCATTACGTAGAAAACTGCAATACAGTGAACGATATGAATGATAAGCTCGTGGAAACAGTCCACGTGGTCGTAGCTCAGTTCTGCAACCTGCCGCAGAAGAACACAAAAGCTCTCCGATCACACTCTTAATCTAAATGAATCTGCAATCTTCAACAGATTTGACGTATACTATCACAGACAACTGAACAGACAGATCTCCAAATTCAGGCGGCGGCTTACACAACTTTAATACCGATCGTATTAAGAATCGATCGAGCGGAACCAAGGTTCCAAAGTCTTTGCCAGCGATCTGTCTGCCAAAAAGAGCAAATTGTCAAAGCTGAGGATCGAATGTGGCAGCATCGTTTCCAGGACACCTGAGATTTTGAGTAAGATTGAAAGGTTCTCTGGGAACTGTACACAAGATCGTTGGAGCTTGTGGCAAGAGTGAGTAACGATCTGTTCCTAGTATATCACTGACGTTAGTCTGAGCAAAATTAGAATGGCTCTACAGCACCTTAAAAACGGCAAGGGTCCGGGCAAGAATGGAATTACAGCGGAGTTTCTGACAGCGCAGCTTTCCTTCAGAAGCTCTTTAATAACGGGCTTCATGGTGGGACTACTCTGGAGGTGTGGAGCAGAACTGCGGTGTTCTTATTCGTTAAGAAAGGAGACAGGGCTCTCTTAAAGAAATACAGACTGATTTCCCTTCCGAACCGCGTCTACGTTCTGTTTTCTAGAGTCATAACAAATCGTCTCGCATGAAGTCTCGACAACTTCCTACCTCCCGAACAAGACAGTTTCCGAAAAGGGTTCAGTACCATAGATCACATACGAACCCTTCGGAAAATTGTACGGAAGAGTACCATCTTTCACTTTGTCTTTCGTATGTGGACTGTGAGAAAGCCTTTGATTCTGTTCAAATTTAGGCGGTGCTATAGTCCCTTCAGCGGTGCCAAGTTGACTGTCGGTATATTGAACTGCTGAAGTGTTTGTACAATAAGGCTGTGCCGGTAGTTGTTGGGAGCACCAAGCTCGAAGTTGTTGACAAGTATGTTTACCTGGGAAAACAGTCCGACTAGGTAAGTTCAACATTGACCGAAAGATCAATTGACGGATTCAACTTGGCTGGGCAGCGTTCGGAAAATTATGATACTTCTTCCCAATGTGTGTTGCCAGTGATGACTTATGGATCTGTGATGTGTACCTTCACTTCTGGCCGTATGCAGACCAGCTATAGAGAGGACTATGCTCGTAGTTTGAGATTGTTTGTGATTAACTTAAAAATGAGTATATCCGCAGTGAAACCGGAGTGACCGACATAGCTCAATGTATTAGTAAGATGAAGTGGTAATAGGCTGGCCATACAGCTCGAAGAACGACAACCGATGGGGGAAAATGTAAAACGGTTCTATGAAGTGACGACCTGGTAAGATATGCAGAAGAAGTTCTTTGTGGAATTCCTTGGAGGAGGCCTATGTTCAGCGGTGAACATATGAAGGGCTGTAACGATGATGATGATAATTATAAAATTAAGGTACTGTGTATATTCATAACCGTGTAGAGGCGGTGTAAGAGTATCCATATCATCCCGAGGGACACAAATCAGAAGGTTGGTAGCAGCGTCATACGTTATAACGACTAAAAATAAAAAACTGCGTTTGCAACGAAACCATGGCAATTATCCCTCCTATGAGACAATCTATGAGGGAGGCTATTGAGGCTAGTCTTAAAATATTTTATGTTAGGAGACCGATTTTATTATTCAAAACAGTTGTCATCTGAACTCCGTTGTTTCATTGTCACTACATGGTGGCAGCGGTTAAAACATCTAAATAATTTTGGATTTTACGTTTAAATAACGTTAATTTGTGGTGTAAATTAAGAATAAGGAATGGAGCATGCAAGACCACCTACCGAATTGAGTTTAGGTGGCAGCTTCGTTGGGCGGGCTGACGCATGGAAGATCGTATATTCCATGCGTCGGATACGGAGATACGAAGTCACATAGACGCGTGACCTTGTCGCCGCTTATATGGGTTGACGAACGTAATTCACCATTTTATGATTTAGTTGTGAGGGGAAAGTCGTACGTAAATTTTTGTTATTACAAATTTATAACGGTGCACTGCAGCATAATCAGTTGTAAAAAGTCATCAATGACGTGTAGTTAAACTAATAAAGGCATAACATTTCATGAGTAAGTTGATTATTTACTAATTATCATTGTTTTAATTAATTTACATCTTGGTATAAAATATTCAAACTTTAAATATTTCTAAGCAATTAAAACTATTAGGAATTAATGAAATAATATAGAACTTAACTAAAATAATAATTAAAATTATAATATTTACGATTAAAACTAATTATATATACAATATAAAAGAAGAAACTATAATATAGAAAACCTAAAACTAAAAATTTAAATCGTCAAAAAGACCTGCTCCCCGTGGTATAGTGCCAAGAACGCTGGCTGCGTTTCCTCGCTGAATAGCTATACTTAGCCTTTGAGCGAGGAAAGAACCAGCCCTCTTATCACCAGCAGCGACGACCAGTCGTGGATACAGTTCCTTTAGAAACTTCATTGTACGTGGACCCCACGGACCGATAGTCTCTACAGCAAATGGCACAAATATGTAGTCATTTCTCAAAGACTCATATTTGCGCCATTTACTAAATTCGGCTGCCTCTGATGCCGCCCCGGCTCTAAAACAGGTACCCTTGAGATGAGAGGCCGCCAAAGTGTCAACGAAAGTAGCATCCCACACTAGGGCTTTACCTCTCTCCCAAGGGACCAAAGTCATACCGTCGGGTCTCTTGCCATCGTCTCTAAACATCCCGCCCGATATTTATAGAGACAAGAGCCCTTCGGATGATTTCGTTCAAAGAACCGTGACGGGAAAACCTACCTGCACTTTTTTTGCATGAAAGTCCGTGGAGCCCAAACTCATCGACGCTGCTACCACAGGGGCACTGGTGAGGTTGACAAATAGCCACTCCTAGCCGGATTCCTACGGCGATGCGCAAGCTTTTCCCATCAAGCAATGTGCCGAGATTACTTGATGGTAGAGCGTGTAACCAGTGGCTAGATTCCTTAGTCGAAACAGCTAGAAGGCGAGCTTGGTCTTGTTGAATATGGAAATTTTGAAATAAATTTTTGTGGACACTCCGTACCAACGGAATATCCCACTGTTTTTGTTGGTTAACTTCCAGTGGGACATTTTCGCCGGGACAGAGCGTTAGCCATATTTGCTTTGCCTCCGCAGCAAAGCATAGGTCTACTTTATTATTTAAAATTGTGTTACATAGGTCATTGACACTATGCACGGAAGCAAGGAAAGCAGGCAATGCGACGTTAGAAATATTTCTTATACCAATTCCACCAAATTTGATAGGTAAAGTGGCTTGATTCCAGGCTATTGTATTTAATCTCAAATTTTGAATGTTTTCTAAAGCAATTTTAAGATTATTATCAATATCTTTTAAAATATCCGAACATTTCCAGACTGGACTTGAGCGTAACAAGTATGTAAATTTAGGTACAAGGACACAATATTTTAAAATGGTAAGGGCAATATGGGGGTTTAAAATATATAATTTATCAACGTGATTTAAAAATTGATCAAATTTTGTTTTTAAAACAGGTTTAATACTATCGAAAAACAACGGAGCACCAAGCAGGTAAAGCGATTCCGAATTGACAGTTTTTATTCCTGGAGAAATCTGATTGAAATTTTGAATTAAGGTATCTCTTTTAGAATATATATATATATATATATATATATATATATATATATATATATATATATATATATATATATATATATATATATATATATATATATATATATATATATATATATATATATATTAAAGAAAAAAGTACCTAATTATGCTAATAAAATGATAGAAGTTAGCTTACATAGCTAACTTCTATCATTAATCATGTATATATGTTTTGCCTCATCCTGCAAACAAATAAAATAATTCAACCGCGGAAAATCTTTTGACCTTTAAATAATAGATGTGATCGGGCCCAAATCTGTTAGGTTTTCTACGAAAAAATTCTTAATAGCTTCCCCTAGTGAGTACTTTAACAGTGTTTCATCACTGTGCCCCAGAAAGTACGTAAAGCCGTTGGTTCTGCACCCCTCCATATCTATATTTGTGTCGGATTATCGTTTGATCGGACTATGGGAGAGAAGGAATAGAAAATGCACCTGAGCTTGGGCACACACTCGTGACCTGTAATCCTGTCCTGAGTCATTGAAGTATAAATTAAATCCTCTCTTGGTACTTGTTATAGAAAACTGCATATATGGCTTTTCTGCATAATGGCTCTTCTCTGCAGAGACATGCCGCGATCCTCTAAATTCAGCCTGAAGGACATTATTGATGGCTAATTTGGAAAAAGTAAGACAATAATAAATTGAAAGTATTCAGTGCTCAAAGCATTTAAGACTTAAGTATTAAGTATTCAAATACTGAAATAGTTAAGATATAAATTGAACGCATTTAAGAATGTAGGAAAACTATATTTAAAAATTACCTGTAGTAGTAATCTTTTTTATATAATAGTGTTAATAAACGAGTACGCAGTCCATCTGATGGTAAGTGGATGATATCGCTTATGGGCGACATTTATCTTCGAGTAAGAATCAATATACAGATGCATTGTCACTACAGAGGACTACGATGGAGTTTTTTTTTTTTTTTATAGAATAGGCTGACAAACGAGCACACAGTCCACCTGATGGTAAGTGGTTGCTGTGGCCCATAGACATCTACATCTATCTTCCATTACAAATCAAAATGCAGATGCTTTGTCACCCGTGAGGACTGAGATGGAATGCCTCATTTCCAATAAAAAGGGTCTCCGGTTCTCTACACTCACCATACGAAATACAGCAGCATTAAGCTACTATTTCACGCTGGTATTCTGTGAGAGCGTGGTCCTTCCACGGTCGAGCCGACCCATTCGTGCTACAACTATACTACTAATATAACTGCAGCATGGCTCTACCATGTAAAAGTGCCTTATATCCAATAAAAAGGCAGTCCATCTGATGGTAAGTGGATGATATCGCTTATGAGCGACATTTATCTTCGAGTAAGAATCAATATACAGATGCATTGTCACTACAGAGGACTACGATGGAGTGCCTTATATCCAATAAAAAGGCAGTCCATCTGATGGTAAGTGGATGATATCGCTTATGGGCGACATTTATCTTCGAGTAAGAATCAATATACAGATGCATTGTCACTACAGAGGACTACGATGGAGTGCCTTATATCCAATAAAAAGGCAGTCCATCTGATGGTAAGTGGATGATATCGCTTATGGGCGACATTTATCTTCGAGTAAGAATCAATATACAGATGCATTGTCACTACTGAGGACTACGATGGAGTGCCTTATATCCAATAAAAAGGCAGTCCATCTGATGGTAAGTGGATGATATCGCTTATGGGCGACATTTATCTTCGAGTAAGAATCAATATACAGATGCGTTGTCACCACAGAGGATTACGGTAATTATATTTTATTATAAGGCACTCCGCCTTATATCCAATAAAAAGGACCTTCGATTTTCTACACTCATCATTTGTAACGCAGCAGCATTAAGCTGCTATTTTACACTGGTATTCTGTGAATGCATGGTTCTTCCCCGGTCAGGCCGACCCATTCGTGTTACAACTATAATATAGCTGCAGCTCGATTCTACCACGGAAAAAAACTGTCCTTTTTCCAAAAATCGGCGTACTAATTTTCAAGCTACAAAAATAATTTAAAATTTTTTTACATACAAAAAATATAAAATAGCTCCGTAAGAAAGTTTCTTAAAATTGGGAGAACCGTATTTCACCCACTAAATCTAAAATCTTTTCTTATTGGGTATAGAGGTGAGAAAAGAAAGTTCTGTGTCCCAATTTCACGTTTCCACGTCCAGCGCAGCAGATTGACCTGAGCGTCTAAACATAAAACCTATTAACCAAACATGCAACCGATGTTATAAAACCGTAAGGATAATTTCATTATTTAAACACATTAAATATTTTTATCGACACTAAATAGAACATTCTCTGCTCAGGTAAGGGATAGTATTTGGATGCGCAAAAAGTGAACAAAAGAATGGTGGGACTAACGATCAAGTGAAGTGTATTAAGGTGATACAAAACGAAACAAAACAAAATTGTGGACGTGGCATTTGGTGGACTTTGGACAGTATACTTGCTTTGAAATATAATTTAAGGCGTTGACTGACCGAGGGGACATGAACTGCTGCGGATAAAGGAACGAATAAAACAGCTCATAATAAGGATGGCCACTTACCTGGGGGAAACGGTGAGCGGCCTCTCTCTTGATGCGTATGCGTCACGATGAAATTGCTACGAAAATGACAGCACGCGTTTTCTTACAGCTTCCGCCATCTCCCCTTTCTACTTGGAGGACCAAATATTCGTCCACCAGTATATAGCTCCCCCCTACTAGGCAGGCTCGTACGGAGAAGTAACGGAAGAGAGGGGGATCTTGTCAGCCAACCCAACTAACATACTCAATAAATATGAAATGCAAGGATGTGCATTGGCACAACCAGTACTTAAAAATCTGTATCGTAACCCTCACCCTCATAAGGCTCGAACTTTCCTAAATTCTTAACTGTTATATTTCAGATTTTTACAACAAGCTGTTAAGACTGTTCTTTTATAGATAAGTCAGTCTCTCTTTGATGTTTTTTTTTATAAAGAAAAGTTTCTTTCTAAAGAAAATATTATAGTAGATAAACAGTAGACAGTGACACCTGACGGTAAAGTTATTTATTTATTCATAAAGACAAAGCAAAATTAATTAATTAGAATAGATTAAAGTGTTCCATTAATATTATAATGTATTTTTGTAAACGAAATAATAAAACATGTGGGCAGTTCACACGCGGTAGAAAGAAACCTTCAATTGAAATGAAAATACTTCACGGCTAATGGTTTATTTAATATCATAATTTTCAATCACAAGTGCCTCATAAAATATATGACAAAAGTTTTTTTTTTATAGGATAAAGCTAGTAATCGAGCACTCAGTCCACCTGATGGTAAGTGGATGCGGTATCCCACAGACATCTATATTTAACCTCGATTAAGAATCAAAATGCAGAGGCGTTGTCACCCTTGAGAACTAAGATGGAATGCCACCATTCCAGTAAAACGGTTCTCCAGTTTTCTACACTCACCATATGAAACACAGCTTTATGCTGCTGTGTTATACTCGTATTCTGTGAGAGACAAAGTACAGTCATAATATTGCTGCAGCGTGGCTCTACCACGTTAGGAATTAGGTTGAAATAGGTTTAATTTTATAGCAAATGTTACCATCTTTATTTTAGATTAAATTTTAGTCTTATAAAATTTTTTTTCGAGTGAAATTACTTTGTAATAGCGCCGTTTACTTTATTCCATAGGTAAAATAATTTTATAGAACAAAAATTAATTGATCCTCAAAGTGGTACGTCAAATAGACGCTAGATGGCCTGAAATTATGAAATAGTGGATTGCTATGAATTGATTGGTACATTAAAATAATTCTATTCAATTTTATTTATTTAAGAAAGTTTTATACTATACTATACTTATAGTAACCATCTTCAAAGCATCGCACAGATAGGAGACTGTAAAAACACAAAAAAAAGACGTGAAACGGCGGATTCAAATCCAGCCTTCAAACCTTTTTAGTTCACGGTATACACTGTATTTTATCTCAATCTCTTGCAGCCTAAATCCAATAGATGTATATGTTTGTCTCTTTTTAGTGACGCTATTTTGTTTTGCCGAGTTTAAAATCACAACAGTTCTAAGAACTTTTCACTCCAGCAAGAGACTTACGTGGTAGAGCCACGCTGCAGCTATATTACAGTTGTAGCACGAATGGGTCGGATCGACCGGGGCAGGACACCGCTCTTACAGAATCCCAGCGTAAAATAGCAGCGTAATGCTGCTGTATTTCGTATGGTGATTGTAGAGAACTAGAGACCCTTTTTAGAGATCGAGGCATTGCATCTTAGTCCTCAGGGGTGACAACGTATTTGCGTTTTGACTCTTAATTGAAGATAAATATAGAAGATATGGGCAACAGCATCCACTTATCATCAGGTTGACTGTGTGCTTGTTTTTCATCAATATTATAATACCTGTAAAAAGACAACTACTGATAAAAATTAAAGATTTTATCCTCAACCTTTAAACGAACAATTCTTGTATATATATATATTATATATATATATATATATATATATATATATATATATATATATATATATATATATATATATATATATATATATATATATATATATATATATATATAATCGGAACAAATAAATAATGGCGTAACGAAAAAACGTTATTTCAATTAAAGATTTTAGCGTTCTTGCTTCTGTAAGCGAAATGATGTAAGTAGTAATAAATAAGTAATATAATATTCCTTTAATTCTCATTAAGCATTTTCGACTTTAGCCGCATTTTTTGTATTAATGTCCTCCAGTCCGAATTTCGGTCAAGACGGCCAGAGTCGATAGAGACCAATCATCTACGCAGGACAGTATTCTCTCTCTTTTTTATAGAATAAGGGTGGCAAACGAGCACACAGTCCACCTGATGGTAAGTGGATGTTGTGGCCCATAGAAATCTACATTTATCCTCGATTTAAGAATCAAAACTCAGATGCGTTGTCACGATGTAATGCCTCGTTTCTAGTAAAAAACCGTCTCCTGTGCTCTACACTCACCATAGGAAACACAGCAGTATTAAGCTGCCATTTTACGCTGATATTCTATGTGAGCGTGGTTCTTCCCCGGTCAGACACGACCAGAAAGAGATCAAGTGCAGGCCCAAGAGTTTTACGTGCTTTTCAAGGCCAAATTCCTGAGTTCGGACTGCTACTTAGGATATAATTTTTCTTCTTTAATTCATTCATTAATTCAAAAAAACCCAATTACTTATTTTGGCCTTAACTACGCCAATACTTATTAAGGCGGGGCTGTGAAAGTACCCTTGTAGTAATGAGAGGAGATACGGGTCTCCAGGACAGGTGTGGGTAGTTTATTCGTTGGAATTTTTTTATACAGCTGACCTGATGTCAGTAACGGGTTCTGGTCCTATCAAAGCCTATAAAACTTTGTTTTCATATACGTTTTATATTGAATAAATTTATTTACGATTTCAACGTTGCCGTAACATACATAATATAGAAGTAAGAAAAAGTAAAATGTGAACATTGTGTGACGTAATTGTTGCGATGGATCCTTTCAGTTTATTAATGGGAGATAACTTGTATAATAATGTGTCGCTATTTTCCTCAGCTGTCAAAAATAACTCCACTAATAACAAAAACGAGCTCTTGAGTGTACGGTTGAAGCTTTACTATCGTTATCATTAATCATCAAAGTGTTTGCCACGTGTTTCTGACATCACTCTCACGATCCGAACACAAGTAAGTTCTCCGCGATATTTATAATTTATTTAAGATCTGTTTTTCGACATCACTCAACCATTTGTTTCGAGTTCAACGTTCTAGATTAAACATATTTATTTGTATTATATTGCATTCCCTATTATAAAATAAATAATACAAATGGCGGACGTACGGCTATGAACCATTCTTTACTAGTCGGAAACAATTACACAACATAATGTTGATTATACGAATATAATATATACATACCTAAATACAAATATAATATATTTAATTAGTATATACAAATAATTGTGAATATATACGTCCTTTTAGCAACAAAGATAATAGTAGTAATTATGTATATATTATATATTTATTATGTATATATTATATATGTAGATAATAGTATTTATGTATATATTATATATTTATTAAGCAGTGCA